>KZ807737.1:170726-185725 GCA_000696205.2 Oncopeltus fasciatus | reverse complement strand
AAATATGATTGTCCAAGAAAATATTTATGAATGTAACTAAAAAATGGTAAATCTGCTTTGTTTACTATAATCCCTGAATAAAGGTTTTTTTCTCCCTGTAATTGTTAAAAATATTGTTCCTATGACTACTTATTTAAATAAAGAGTATGTATAAAGTAGTTTAAGTTAAAGAGAGTTGGAGGTACCCCATTGATATGCTGTATCTCGAGAGCTGAAGGGACGTAGGTGGTCCCAGGAGAGCACCTTGTGCAACTCCTCTTCAGAGCCGGCCTCTGTCTGGAGCCGTGACAGCGGACTGCAAACCTCAGCTCCTCTGCCATCTCGGAGCAAAGGGATTGCTGCAACGGAAAGTCAGCCTGATTAATGAAATGTTAAATTTGTTATGTAATTGTAACACGTCTGTATGGAAAAAGGTCGACATGAAATAAAAAGCACCTATGACTCGAAATGTTTATTTTAAAATCTCATTTCTTGATACTAAGTTATTTTATCAACTACTTTCAGCTAGTGTGAGAGAGCCCTAATTCATTGTTTCGTAATAATTTCATATACATTTTTTTTGCTCTTTCCCTTCTCTTGTTTTTAACTTTTGATATTTCCTGAAGGTTTTCATCTGGCCATTTAATTCAGCAAAATCATAAGTAAATCTTGAGATAATGAAGAAATACCTTCTTAAAATGGTTATTATCAGAATGTAACAGAAACCTCAGTTCTGTCAGATTTAATTTTAATTAACTAATCCATTTCTCATATTTATTTAATAAAAGTCATAACACTGCAGCCAAAAGGGAAAAGAAGTGAGATAGTAAATATATCCACATGAAATTGTTCAATATTTATGTTTTCCTTTATTCTCTTAAATTCCTTTTGGAATATCCTTTATATTGACATTTGACTTATTTCAGTTACTAATAACTACCGCAGTATTAATGAGAGAAAAATTAAAAATGAATTATTCCTGTATTTTCCCTAAAGGGTAACACGTAATAAGCTGAGAGATTTAGGTATTTTAGTGGCAATAATAATCTAATAATTACTTTATAAGTATTAAAAATTTAACAAATAGTTATTATTTATTTATGAAACAAATACAAATAGTTGGTAACAATACATAACTAAGAAAAATATTCAGTACTTACCCGGTCTGTTTGGGCATTTTTCTTGGAATTCCAGCAGAATTCCAGTATGGCTACAAGAATTGCTAATGCAAGGCCACATAACAGGACCACAAATACCCCACCTAAAAAGAGTAATGGGAATTATAAAATAAAATAAAAATTAAAGACTATAAAATAAAAATTATCATTGAACCAAATATTGGAGAAAATGTGAATTCGGCAGTCTAAATTCTGATATTTATTATTTATGTTTCACCAGTATCAGACATAATTATAAGTACAATGATTTCACACAAACCAATGTTCAAGCAGAAAAATTAAGAGACATCATCAAATTTACAAGGTTAATCTGTGGAAAATCAGGTGCCTAATAAGAGGTCCATCATATAGTTGTTACAGAAAATAAACAATTACATTGATTACTCAAAATTATATATATATTAGAGTGTGTGCACTTGTGATTGTGTTTAATACTAATGCTACATTTTTAAGTTTTTACATAAGTATAATAAAATTAGGCCTGTTGCTTATTAAGAAGAAAGTCTGTTTATTGTTAAGCAAAATCGGGAAGGGGGGATTATCAAAAATGTCATGTGCAAGTAAAAAGAGTTTTTCGCTGCCGTAGACATAATATTTAGCTTAGAGCAATGCAATTGAACACATATTTGTATATTGATAAAATATATAATACCCAAGTGTATGGGATTACTTGACATCCCCTGCACTTGTATGTTATATATTGGAAAGTAAAAATACAAATATTCATCAACCACGGATACTGTAAAATTCACTTAGTTTATCTAGTTCCAAAGTAATGGACATTTTAAATATATAAATGTAATTTAAACATTTTTCTTGAGGTTTTTGGATGAGTAATGGCCCAGGAGGATGAGGAGATTTACACACAGAGTAAATTGAGAAGTTTTTAACGTTCATAATATTGTAGGCATATAGAAGAAAAATCAAACATAATGGATATACTTTTCTCAACTAAAGTTTGTCTTCATACTATTCTGATGAAACTTATATTAATGAAAATTATTAAGTTAAGGAAAACACTGATAAATGTATCAGGTGAAATTGAGTTTCCTCTTCCCCATTCCTCTTTTAAAAGTTCTTTCTAGCGATAGTCATAGCATGAACCCTTTCCTCATAAGTTCCTTCTATGAACTGTTAAAACTTAGCTAGAAATGTGTGTAGTGTTTATGTAATATCATGAGTTATTTTATGATAATATGTGTAAAGTTTATTTATTTTATCAAGTGCAACTAATACACTGCAAAAATATTTTAATCAAATTTTGGTTAATAGATAACGCTCACTCCTGATGAACAAAATCAATAGTTTATAAAAATGTATTAATACATAGAATAGAAATTCATTTAATGCCAAGAATAGATTATATAAAGACTTTACTATTAGTGAAAGAGAATAAACAAATAATTACAACCAGACTATTTTTGACAGATTTAAAACTTCATTGATTCTAAAATGTGACTCTCCTGAAATATTTTTTCAGTTACTAATAACTACTGTAGTAGTAATGAGAGAAAAATTAAAAATGAATTAATCCTAAGAAAATTTGCTGCAGCCTATAGATTTTATTTTAAATGAAGTAAAGGTTGTTACTAATTGGTTATTGTTTTTGATAAAATTTGGTATACTCTTAGCCTATGGATTTAATGACTTGTAAAGAATATATTTTTAAGCCAAGTTCTGGACTATTTTATACCTTACGACATGGCAGAGTTTTGAGTTTAATTAATTGATTATGATTGCCTTTAACTGCTTTTCTATTTGTGATAAAAGAAACTAGGGGCTGGTGAAAGAACTTCATGTCGTTGAAATGTTTAGAAGTTGTAGTTAGTTGAATACATCGATATTGATAAGTTTTTGGGCTGTAAAAGCTGATATAATTTCTAACTATAATTTCTAATAAATATTTAAAGCCTATAATAAGGTCTACTAGCTGTAACTTTTTACACTTTTTAATTATGTACCACTGAGCAATGTTTAACTATGTCAAGTTTAAAATTTGGAATTATTAAAATTTGTCAATTTGATTGTTTTAATAGAAAGGTTAAATTGAATAGGTAAATTAAAGTAATACATATAGTTAAGTCACAGTAAAAAAAAAATTCAGCATTGATATTTAATTCAATCATAATTGAATAAAAAAAATGTTCAAAAATTTTTTTAATTTAGACCATTATTTAGCTGCGACAATTTTAATGACAAACGTTGACAATGAATTTGTAACCTACAAATAAAACCAAGTTGTTTATTAAAAACTGAAGATAATTTTGCCATTCAGGAGCGAATAGATTATTCGTAACAGCTCTAAAGAAAAAAATATGAAACTAATTTTTGATTACGTTATTTAAAAATTTCTTAAAATTAATGAATTGAATAATCAATTAAAAAATGTTTTTAAATATGCTTTATTTACTATACTATCTTGGTGTCTTGGGCTCGCGCTTATTTAGAAGTTTATAAATATTTTATGAGTATAATGTTAAAAGATTAGGGAAGTAGGTGGCATGAGGACTAAACCTGTGCGGGAAGGGTCCAATTGAAGGATGCAGATGTTTCCTTTGCATTGGGAAGAGAAGTGGGCTTAGTGAGAAACCACAGTGATTAAAAGGTTATCTTGAGGTCCCTCAGTAAATAAGCATGTTTAATTTATTTGTATGTATTAATTTATTTCTTAGCTGTAAGTAATTTATATTTTATATTCATATATTTGTTTGTATAGCTAGTTTATCTATTTGTTGGTTAGTTTGTAATAATCAGAGGTAATTATTTGTGATAATAGATAATTGTGTAATCTTATTGATATTAATTATTAGTGACCCGTAGCCTATAACAATAATATAGAATGAATAAAAGATGTGTTAATATAAGACCAATAGAGTAAATAAAGTTTATTTTAAATAACAGAGATGTCTAATTCAAGGTCAGCAGAGAAGAGAGAAAACCAATAGTAATAATATGCTTACCAATATTTTCAACGCCAAGGGCATTTGCTTTCGACTCCTTGTTTTTGTCTTCTCTGTTGCACACGTCTCCGGTGTTTTTCCACCACTTGTCGTAAAGGATCTGTATCACTCCTTTTTCCTGAAGTTCTAAAATAGCTAAGGAAATTTTATCGCGCCAAGGAGAACCTGCAAAATCAAAATATTTGATTTAAATTTGACTACTTTCATTAGATTTCTCGGGAAATCTTTTTTGATTCCCTTAAATTCCTTAAGAAAAATAAAAAAAGGAGGTGTTAATAACGCAACTTAACATTTCAGGGGAAATAAATCTCTCTGTCTGTATATATATGTATATATATATAAATAAATTAAAGTAAAATTTTCAATACTTTTATAAGCTTTGACAACTACTGAAACCAATAATATCACATTTAGAGTGCTCATGACTGCATCTGTGAAAAAAGCAAAAACAAAGTGGCTGAGTGGATCGAGAAATAATTTTGTGGGCTTTAAGTGTAGCAATAATACCCGGTTAGTATTCAGCCCAGATACAATATCCAGTATTATCCAGGTATAAAATAATACTTAATAAATGAGTAAAAATAATTATAACTATATTATAATGAATAATTGAGTAGAATAAAACTTAATTTTTGTTGTCTTGATATTCTGAAAAAAAAAAAAAAACAATCGGAGGAGTCGATGAGCTAGTTTTCATAGTTTCCATCTGTGTCTTGCTCAAAACAAAAAAGAATCATTTCCTTAGATACGATATGGAATACATAAATTATTTAATGAAATTCTCAAAAATAATCAAAGTTAAAATTATTTAATACAAAAAAAATTAAATTAAAATACTAAATTCCTTAAGATGCGTCTAAAGGTTTTGGTGAAACTCCAGTAAAATGAGTAAAGAACTTTGTTTGATTGATTTGATTTTTGATATTTTTATGTTTTACCCTATCTTTGCCTTAGCAGAGTACATGATCTTCATGGGCTGAGTTCACAGTCCTTAGATTTTTTAACTCTCACACCACATTTATCTTAGTTCGTTGATAGTTAGCTCGGTCCACAGATGAGTAATAGTATAAGCCACTTCTCCTCACCTGTCTGACTCAATGATGATCATTTATTTATTTCACTTTTTTTTTTTGCCTATGCAAACAAATGTTTATCCATTACGAAAAGTGGGATTAATTTTAATCCAGTCCTCTTTAAGCGTTCGAACTGAGAAGTCGAAAATGATTCCGTTAGGAATCATATTAGTCCAATTTTGTTTTTTGAATATAAACTAGGATTAAAAGGGATTGTAGCTGCCCAAAAAATATGCATCGTTTTTGGAAAATATGCCCTTAAGTAAAGTAAAATTAGTCTAATTATTATATAACAACTGCATTTTTTCTTATAACATGAGTATATCTTCATATTGAAACTTTGATATAAAATGATTGATCCCTTACACTAATTACAAATGTAATGTATCACATGATATTAAGTGATACATTACCTTTTACCTTGGCAGGTAACGTTGGCAAATAATCCTTTATTAAAAAATACATTTTTTAAATTTGTGTTTTTTGGATGTACCTTGACCGAACCCCAACTAAAATCATCTAAGGATTATCTTTTACCACGAAAATGTTAATATTAAAAGTCTCTGTTTTATTAATATAATATAATAATACAGGAGGCTAAAATAACGAGAAGATAGTATAGACATTTATCCGCCGAAAATATTAGTAGTTAGTTATAAAATATTAATAAATCTAACACAATTCATTTTGTACACGTGTAATATTAAAAACAAATTGAGAGTTAGTGATGAAGAACATGATTAGTTAAGGACAGGGATAGTGGAAGGGCGGCTTTATATTCGATACCCAATCCAGCACCCTTTGTGACAAAAAATAAGGAGGTTTAAATGATATTTATTTGGTTTTTCAGCATGCTATTGGAAATATATTAAAAAAAAAAAATAAAAAAATCGGGCTCTGAAGATATTTCTAAGGGCATAATTAAAAAAAATTCTGGAAAATAAAAATAAATTATTACATGGATGTATTTCTTGTCAATAAGCCCAGGGTATATATATTGAATTTGGTCGCTCTTATTAAAAATGGAATAGGAGCTACCGACATCAGCACAGGTAAATCACATGGTAACCACCTGTGGTTATGAGAACTTGTTTCATCCCCCAAAAGTTGAGTATGTACATGTGGTTGTGTTTGTATTAGAGTGAGAATGTGTTTACGTATATTTCGGAATATTCTGAATTTAAGCTTAAATTAATTTTTAAATCGTTTTTCCGAGAAGATTTAATAAACCACGTATTTTTAGCGTACCCAGTGGTTAGCATTTTCAGAAATTCATTTTATATAAAATATGAAATGAAAAATATTAATAAAAAAGAGACTTTTAATATTAACATTTTTATGGTAAATGGTTTCAGTTGGTTTATTTGTGCTAGAAATATTTTTAATTTTACTTCTCAATTAAATCACAAGCGTAAATAAAATGCGTCATCGGTTGTGTGAGTTACTGGGTTTCCTAATAAAAAACCATCACTCTCATACCTTATATTCTCCGTCTTCATTGGTTTCTGTACACCATCTCCCGTTGGCGAGCGCTTTCGGACATTGTCCATCTTCTGGCCGAATACATGTGTTCACTGTCACGGTCCGTATTCAACTGTGTTTGTAAACAGTATACGGACCGTGACAGTGAACGTATGTATTCGGCCAGAAGATGGACAATGTCCGAAAGCGCTCGCCAACGGGAGATGGTGTACAGAAACCAATGAAGACGGAGAATATAAGGTATGAGAGTTATATATTCATTGGTGGTAGAAATAATAATAACCCTTTAGATTATTTACAAAAAACCATCACTTTAACATTTCAAACAATTTTTTTACTTCTTATCGAAAACATAAAAGATTTAAAAAAAAATTAAATTTTGGGCTATTTGAAAGTTTCAAAATAGATCGTTCACTAGTTCAGCGAAAAAACTTCGGTTTGACCCTCAGCTATAGATAGCTAAAGTATAAATATATAAACCATTTAATTTTCGCTGTGAATTTCTGTAGGGGGCTAGTATTTTCAATCTGGAAAGAGATAGAAATGATTATTTAC
Source organism: Oncopeltus fasciatus (assembly GCA_000696205.2). Classification (NCBI taxonomy): domain Eukaryota; kingdom Metazoa; phylum Arthropoda; class Insecta; order Hemiptera; family Lygaeidae; genus Oncopeltus; species Oncopeltus fasciatus. Next base: position 178,498 of record KZ807737.1, on the reverse strand, counting down.
TTAAATCTAAGCTACTAGTAGGAGACCCGGGTTCGATTTCAGGCAGAGGTAGTAAGATTTTTTTTTTCCGGCTCCATTTTTATCTCTTGTATTAACTTCAATTTATTTTTGTTCTTAATTATTATTGACCCGTAGCCCATAACAAAATATTTTATCAATATACAAATATGCGTTCAATTGCATTGCTGTAAACTGAACATTACGTTCCCGCCCCCCTCCCAACAACTATTCTTCTAATTTCGCTTATTTATGACGAAAAGACTTTGTTCTTACATTTAAAAGCGACAAGCCTAATTTTTTTCTTGATCGTAATAATAATACAAAGTTACTAATGATTTTTTTTAGGTTAGGATTTCTCTACCCTCCGCACTCAACGTCAATTGTTTCAGCCATTAATGCATTTGCTCTCGGTTGAACTCATTAATGCATCGAATTAAAGCTCTCACATACTTCACAGGTAGTAGCTTATTTAAGTTTTAACCTCCCATTCAACCACTTTAGAGTCCATTCTAAACAACCATGGCTCAGGACAAGCTTTTACTAATAAATAAAAGATTGCCCTGGGCGGGATTCGAACCCGCAGCGCCAGATTCTGAGAGCCGAATCATGAGCTACACTGGCGCCCCCGGATACTTCCATAGTACATAAGAGTCGTTTTATTTCTGAGGTCCGAAGACGCTCGACGAATTGATAATTTTATTAAATTCTGCCTTATCTAATGACCGGGGTTAAAATTATAACTCCAAGAATATCCATATTAACGCATTGAATGATTGGAGTATAATGTATCTTAATATTAATCCCAGCCGCTATTAATCTTATGCACCATTATGAGCTGGTTAATTATGGATATTACACACAGCTATGGTGTAGGATCTTGTGCGATGTTGTCCTTCGTATAATGTGTGCATATATAATTTTTTAAAGTGAACCTAAGAACATTTTATTCTCTTAAGCCTAATTCTAGTTTGGTATGTGTTTTAAGGAAAACCATAGGCGATCTTTTTTATTTGTCAAGACATATGTTATACCTGTGACGTTTGCTTCACCACATGTCGTCGAAGACCTATGCACTATACGCACTGTCTGATTATTTCCAGTCGAATGAACTGATTAATTCCATATAAATATTTTATTTGGTTGTGGTATTTTATCCCACGTAAATTTTAAGCAATTAATGAGAGGGAATAGAATAAAAAAATCTATCTGTCCCAGCCAGGAATCGAACCTGGATCTCCTGCTATCCGGGCCGGTGCACTTAAAATTTACGTGGGATAAAATACCACAACCAAATAAAATATTTATAAAGAAAAAATTAAATAAAGTAAATGACGAGAGTCGACAAATAGCTTGACAATGTCAGCTCCTTCGAGTACAAGACAAAGTTCTCGCCTTTCTCGTGGGTTAGGCTCTTGCTAGTGTAGAGGGAAATGAATGAGACAACTAACACGTCCTGGTAGCATAACTGGCAAGTGCAACGGCCCGGATAGCGGGAGATCCAGGTTCGATTCCTGGCTGGGACAGATAGATTTTTTTATTCTATTCCCTCTCATTAATTGTTTGATTAATTCCATATTTTCTATAAGTATCATTTCGCAAAAGCTGTTATAGCATTCTCTTACCTTTCGGAGTGGCGATGCCGTACCCCTTCGAGTCGAGAAGACCGCCTATCTGCGTGAGGTTGCAGTCCCTCTGGACGGCGTAGTCCAGCATCGTGGACTCCATGAGGAAGGCGTAATTCCCTTCCAGAACTCGCCTGATCCCCTCGTCGTAGGAGCTCACGAACACCGAGGGCTTCTTGCTCTCCATATATCGCCACATTTTCTGATAGATCCCGATCTTTGAATCCTGCAACATTTCAAAATTATAATAGAGTAATGTGAAACCTTTAGGAGTCAATAGAAAACATGCATTTAAATATTCCAGAAGCGTTCTTTGATCAATGCTCCTAGCAAACTGCATTGGAATGAATGGACGTTATCCAGGATGATCAGACGCCCATAGGAGCTGCATAAAATGAGCTCTTCTTTCGTGCCAAGTGGTTCTATAATAGCTAAATGACTAATTTTATCTCAAAAATAGATATAATAATCCTGGCTCTTGTTACAGTTAGAGGAAAACGGTGTGAGTGGAGATACTGCACAATCGTCCTAATTCTTAATTTTCTTCCTTAACTTAAATAATGAAATTAATCTAAAGGGTTACTTTCACTACCAATGAATATAGAACTATCATACCTTCTATTATCCGTCTTCATTGGTTTCTGCAAACCATCTTCTGTTGGCGAGCGCTTTCGGACATTATCCATCCTCGTGACCGAATACATGTGTTCACTGTCACTGTCTGTATTCAACTCTCGTTGAACAGTAGAATACAGACAGTGACAGTGAACACATGTATTCGGCCACGAGGATGGACAATGTCCGAAAGCGCTCGCCAGTAGAAGAAGTTTTGCAGAAACCAATGAAGACGGACAATAGAAGGTATGATAATGAAATTAATTGTGGTATGTAATCCCACGTTAAATTTTCTACAAGAAATGCCAAGTGAGCCAGAAAAAAATCTTACTATCTCAGCCGGGAATCGAACCCCGGAATCTGGCCCTGAAAGTAGGAGACCCGGGTTCGATTCTTTCTTGTAGTATCTTCTTCAATGTTACTTTTTGAAAAGTTGTATGGTAAATAATCATTTGAAGACAACATTTTACACCCATTATTTTATTTCGTAATAAGAATAACAAAGAATATATTGACCATTTATTTTTTCACCTTCCATGAAATTACCTATGGGAGGAGGGGCTATCTATGAGTTACTATCCTATTCTAAAAAAAAAAAAAAAATATATATAAAAAACATGCCGCAGGATAAGCGATTAATCAGATTGATTTTTCTCCCCTCTTCCCCCCTTCCTTGTTGTCCAATTTCCGGTTAGCTAAGGAAAAGCCTAAATATCGGATCCGGGAGGAGGGGGGGGGGGAGAAAGAGACTGGGGGAGAGGGAAAGGGAGGTGGGAGAGAGAGGGAGGAAGGGAGAGAGAGGGAAAGTGGGAAAGATAGTGCAAGAATGAGAGAGAGAGTGAGAGATTAATATCTTCGTTTTTATTAGTCTTAGTACTAATGTTTTTAGACCATATTGAACATAGAACATTAACATGGATTTCTCATTCTTATGTTCTATAATATAATTTTGAACAACAAAACATATTAATGAGAATATATTTAAGAATATTAGTTGGAAAGTTGAGCGCTTCCCCGACTATTACCTCCAAGACAGTCTAGGGCCAGCAGGCGTAGAAACTTGATACTCAACGATCTCATTGCCTTCTCTTACTTGTAAGGTAAGGTTAGTCGTTCAATCCACGTAAATCATGGGAAATGCGCTCAGTTCACACAGCTCCTATGTGACAGATATATTTCTTTACGCCACCATAAGATATTTGGGAGTAGTCTGGTGAGAGGTTGATACCCAATTTATATTAATCATAAATTATAAATGAGAGATATTTAGGAATCCTATTATTTTTATTTTTATTTTTTTAGAATTGACTGCAGGTTTGTGTTTCACAAACAAACGTATATGAGAGATATCAATTCTGAGATATTCGTATCTTAAGGGCATAGGATCTATTAATAATATTCAAAGTTTCACTTCATTTTTTCAACAAAGTTGGTTGCACTAAAATGATAACAAAACATTAAATACTTTAATGATATATAAATATTATATATCTTCTTTGCTTATTAAAAAAAAATCAAAACCTTTAGAGCGGGATTCTTATAGCTCCAATTAAACTTTTAAATAATTATATTAAATAACCACGATTTTATGGTTCATCCTCGTTAGATAGCTAATGAAACGTAAATATTTCAAAACACGTCTGCCGAACAACTTCCATATTTTTATTTTATGTATCCCTTAGAAAAAAAGAAACTTTCTATTTTATCCTAAGATGATTTTAGTTGGGGTTCGGTCGAGGTAGATCCAAAAAAACACAAATTAAAAAAATGTATTTTTTTTATAAAGGATTATCTGCCAACGTTTCGGCTTACATTGTAAGCCATCTTCAGGGCTATCACTACCATGACTCAGTCATGGAAATGTGAACTTAGGGACAGGACGTCCTCTCTCATCTTCATGATAGCCCTGAAGATGGTTTCCAATGTAAGCCAAAACGTTGGCAGATAATCCTTTATAAAAAAAAAAAATTTTTTAATTTGTGTTTTTTTTTGGATCTACCTCGACCGAACCCCAACTGAAATCATCTTAGAATAATATCTACGGTCAACAAACTCTCCTTTTTCAATTTTATCTATCACTTCTTAACTTTCACTTGTCTACTACGGCCAATTCAATTAACTTATGCACTATTTTAATGATTTTGACGTTCTAAAGTATCTTGTTACACATAAAAACATGGTATAAAAATAATAATAATAATAATAAGACACACAAAATAAACAACATTAAATTTAATAGCCTAAAAATGGGCAATTTTCAATAATAATAAAAAATTAAAATTCGAATATCTCGAAAAAGGTTAAGTTTAGAGTAGGTTGTTTCATAGTGAAATAAGTCAGAAATGATGGGTACTCCACACTCTTAAAGGATCTAGCACGAATTTTCCTGTAACCCTGTGTATCGCAGCCACGAGTGTTTATTTTCTATATGTACTTTATATGTATATATATATATATCATAAATGAAGTGATTTCAGGATTCAATCTTATTTTTAGAAACCGTATGAGTTAATGAAAGACTGAAATAGGTCGAACGAGAAGGATGTTTGAAGAATGATTTTATTAAAAATTTTTCAATATCTTCGTTATTGCTAGTGCTGCCAAAAGTTTAATAGAACATGATGAACGAAAAATGTAATTTTTTAGAATTTATTTGTTATAAAATGTTTGTTAAAGTAAAAAGGTTTTATTAAAGAAGGTATTTTCTTAAATATGTATTCTTATATAACTATGAAGTTTGAGATATTATTTCAATTTTTCCCACTCGGTCAGTCGAAAGTAACTTTAGTGATATACCCTTATTGCGTACTCCCATTTTTGAGAACAAATTTTTATTTATTCTTATCTGCATCATCAACAATTAAAAAAAATAAATCAGTATAGTTCACTCTGCTCCAACTGGTAGGACGAAAAATCAAATGGTTTAATATTTGTCTGGGAGCATCCATCAGATTGTTTCAAATTCCACCAAAAACCTCATCAAGTTGTTTTAACTGCTAGTGGAAATCTCATCAATTTGTAAACGATTAAATGCGAGGGAATAGAATAAAAATCTAACTGTCCCAGCCAGAGCTCGAACCTGGATCTCCTGCTTTCCCGGCAAACGCGTTTTTCCGTATATCTCTTCAAATTGTTTCGATGTTTCAATGTTTAATGAAAATTTCTTATAAGATTGTAATACTATCTAATGGAATCCCCACAGAATTGGTCACTTTTTGAATTGATCACAGAATTGGTCAACAAACTTGAGCCGAGTATACATTTTTCTAGCTATGTGATATATATGTGTGTGTGTGTGTGTGTGTGAGTGTAGGTAATAAGTGAGCTATTGAGGTTAATCTTCTCATGTAAGGTTTTAAGAAAATGTTTTCGAGTTGAAGGAGTGTTTTCTAACTACTGGGGTAATAGTTATAGATTAATCAGTATAGTTCACTCTGCTCCAGACCTAGAAGCTGAAATTTGTTGTTATTATTTAAGAAATATTTAAGAAATTATAATATCGCTTTTAAATGTAAAAAAGAAAAGAAAAGTGAAGTATGTATTTTTTTTTTTTTTTTTTTTTTGCTGCAGTGGGCGATATATTTACATAGAGCAACATAACGCAGAAATTGATTGATCAAATCTATATTCTATCAGCATAGTTATTGACTGCATGACCTGTAGGGTTCAAATACAAATTTTATCAGCTATTGATGCTGAGGTATTTCCTTAATTTACGCAGTTCCTGCGTGACAAGCTTTTGATATGTTGATAACAGAATTTGTCTGCTAGCTGATATCAACGAATAATTGACATGATCTGCAAACATTTATAATTTTTTTTTCCTTTAATATTTTTTTTATCACCAACTGCCATTGCAGATTTTATCAGTTGCTCCCTATGTCACCATATTTAATTTCTTTACGATTTGTTTTTTTTTTCTGCATTCATTTATCGCTCTGATCTATTTATTTATCAATCGAATATTACGGTACCTACTTTACGAAGCTCCTGATAGTCATTATTTCCACATACTAGGAAAATATGTGTATGTATATATGTTCAAATTTAGTGTATTCACATCTGCAATTTATTTATTAATAATTATTATACTTATTAGAATGTATTTTAATTACTGCTGAAGAAGTTCCACTATACTGGGTGCGCCAACTCCTTGGTATGTAGTGTATGAGGACTCCCACCGTACCAAGTCCTCCCCATGCCACTGTCTCTGGAGCCTGTCGAGAGCACCCACCTTTTCCCACCAAAACCCCAATCCCTTCCCTCTTTTAGCCACCATCTCTCAACCTATCTCTCTCCACATTCTCGTATACTCTCTGTCTTTGCATGGCCCTTTTCCTCTCTCTCTCTCTCTCTCTCTCTCTCTCTCTCTCTCTAGCAGCACTTTCTCTTCCATACCCTCTCTTACTTTACGCCCATCTTCATATTACTGAAACTTTACTCCCTACCTCTCTGTCTCATTTTGTTCCTCTCTGTCCCATACACACACAAACTCTCTCTCTCTCTCTCTCTTCGCTCCTCTCATTCCATGCTTCCCATCCCTTCCCGAAATTCCCGATCAATGACGTCCTTGAAGTCCTTCTAGTCGGCTTCACCCTAAGGTCCCGACACCTTGTCGACTAAACCATTCCAACATTCTCTCTGGAAGAAAGGAATTTAGTTTCTCAAAAGGAGTTTTTTATCGGATAAAAATTTAGAAGGAATTTTTAAGTAAGGAATATTTAATTTTTTATTACGGATTTATATTTACAATTAAAAAAAAATAATACTATTTATTATNATACTTATTGTTTTAATTAATTCATATTCTATAAAAACCTGTCTTTAAATTCTAATTACATTGAATTAAATGAAGAATAAACTAAATATCTAAATTCAATTTTGAATTACAAAATTTAAAGGATTTGTAGAAGTCAAAAATGTGAGAGTATGGAATCCGCATTATCACCTATTTCACTTGTTTTATTTTTCTTCAATTATCATTGAAACATACAAATATTGTAAAAATTTAAAATATAAATTATAAATTTTGTCGATGTAATCTACAATTGAGCCCAAAATCAACATTCTTTTTTTTTTTTTTTCAAGTTCCGTCTCTAAAGTACATCGACATTCAGTTTTTTTTAAATACAAATTTGTAAAGATGCAAACATACGTCTAAAACGTAAAAAACGATAACATACTAACCGTTGAAATTAAGAATAAAGTGTTCTAGGGGAATACTACATTTATTTAATAATTACATTTCTTATACCCAAGGAGAAAAATAATATTTATTTTTAAATTGAGAGTTTTTTGACCGTAGGTAGTATTATTAGATGATTCTTGTTGGGGTTCGGTCAAGGTAGATCCAAAAATCCGCAGTCATGGAAATGTGAACTTAAGGACAAGAGACAGGTCTTCATGATAGCCCTGAAGATGGCTTACAATGTAAGCCGAAACGTCAGAGAGGAGTGAAGGGCGAGAAGTCTCTTTTCACTCCCTCTCTCTCTCTCTTTATATATATATATCCATATATATATATATATATATATA
>KZ807737.1:133157-152812 GCA_000696205.2 Oncopeltus fasciatus | reverse complement strand
TGTATGAAATTATGACTTAATCAGAATAGTAATTGTACAGAATATGGATGATTTTTTATTCAATATTTCATAATTTGTTGATAATTGGTTGACATTTTTTTTTAGGGTGTAAAATTGTTGCTTGTTTGTGTTGTAATTTAGGTTTCTTATGATGCAATAGTCCGAAACGTAGCATATTTAATAAGGGTTAATCTATGATCGTATGAAAAATGTTATAAATTACCTTTATGGATTTAATTTACTATGGATATTTGGATCCACATAGTACGTATATAATACGGACACACACACACACACACACACAATCATATATATATGTATATATATGTATAATTATTTAAAAATATAATTAATGATCATAGATATGTTATGAGAGGTACAGCAAAGGTATTGCTGAAGTAAAGCAATAGTATAGCTATTATAATATATTTCTGTGCTGGAAGAGGATTTATTATTTTTTTACAGGGTAGGAATAAGCAATAATCGGGTGCCATTTTTCTTTCAAGGGTAGGATTTACCTTCGGGTTGAGGTCGGAGCCCTGCTGCATTAGCGATCCGAGAGTGAACCAGAACGCATTCCCGAGTGTGAAGTCGTTGTGAAGTTGCAGATCGTAAGTGAAGAGGATACCCTCTTCCGGCTCGCTGTCGTCCTCGCAGTGGGCCCCGCCGCTGCAGGGACAGGAGACTGGCAGCACCCACTCGCGGGGCGAGAAGCGAGCGACCACCCATATGGTAAGGCTGACCACGAGGTAGGCGACCAGCATCCAGAGCCAAATCTCCGCGGCCAGGGGGTTCAGAAAAGAGAACATCCGGTTTGGCATCCTCTCGGAGGTCTTCACGGCCACCGGGAAATAGAGAAAACATCAGTCAGTGGAGAGGATGGACGGAGGAGAAGACAGCGGCGATCTCTTGGACACGAGTACGAGGAGGAAGAAGGGACATCGATTGGAAACATTTCTGTATTGAAGGAAGGATAAGGAAGGAGATGATGGAAGATGAGGAATCCCCCATCTCTTGAATACGAAGAAATATATGGAGAAAGGTGAAATAACATCTTCATCTATAGAAGGGAATGATAAAGAAATGATGGAGGATGATAAACCAGCTATCTCTTGAAAATGAACACGAAAAAGAAAAGGAAGGAAACAAGATCTAAAAAGAGGAAAAATAAGATAAGGAAGAGAATAATAACCCAACACAAGTATGGTGGAAGTAGGGGACTTAGATAACCCTGATTTCGACGAGGAAACAATTAAAAAACAGATTTTTACTGACAAAAGAAAGCTGTCAGAATGTAAGAAGAGCACAATAATGCCATCTTGTATTAACAAAGGAAAGGAAACACTCCTGTATCAAGATGTATCATAGATTCAAAGTTTGCTCCAATTTTGTAAATCCCAGATCTATTTATCAATTTACTTACTTTTGCAGTTTACTTGTCAGATAGTTAATTTATTGCATAAATTTTGAAATATTTTCTTGCAAATGAAAGCTAAGATAGAATTGATAAAATATATTTGCAATTAATATTGATAATCATTTGGCTACTACAGACCATTTATTCTTTATTCTGCTTTCCTCCTGATAAATTTAATGAAACGTGATAGAAAACTACGAGCATAAAAAATAAAATGAATAAAAACGAACCGAAGAATATGAATATATTTAGTTATCTTAAATTTAAATAAAAATAGAAATACTGTAGATAGAAAAAAAACAAACGATTTTTAACAATTACCGCACTCTGTCTACTTAACAATTTTTAGTGCAAGGGAACAGAATAAAAACTCCCTTTAATTCAAAAACAGAATAAATAATTCTCTTGCACTAAAAATTGTTAAAATTTACGTGGGATTATATAATACAAAAAAATAATATTTATAAAATCTGTCGACTTAATTTTTTTTTAAATTGTAATTGAAGTAAATGAGTAAGTATAACAGTTATAGGAATAATAATAAATAAAAATTTTATTTTTAAGAAATTATGTTTCAGTAATTAATATATCGAACTGTGAAGCTGAATTCATATGTTGATGTTCAAAATATATATAATTTGATACAATACCCAGTCCTTAGGTATAAAAAGTCATATATTCATAGCTTTTATACACTTTTACTTTAAATTAAATGTGAAAAAAAATTAAACATGTTTAAAAAAATGGAATTGAAAAACAATTCATAACTGAAAAACGAAATTAAAAAAAAAAATTGATTGAAACCTTCTAGTTGACAGTTGAATGACACATTATCAGATATTCTGTTATGGATGGCTGAATGTCACTGAAATATTTAAATGAATGCAATAACTTGACAAAGAATAGATGTCAAAAGGAACACTTTTTCACTTCGGCTACAAGTGATCAGTCACAGGGTATCTTGATATATTCAGGGAGAATTAAAATTAAAGTATATTTAAAAATAAAAGACATAAGATAATCACAGGTTTCATTCTGAAAAAAGAATAGCACGAATGAGAAATATTTTATGTCTTCTTAAAATCATTAACGGTGAAGGAGGAAAGAGCCAATCTTTTATGTAACTGTTTTTAGAGGCAATGTTACAATGTGTACATCTTTTAAAATTAAATTTTAAATCTATCATGTAAAGGTTAATAAAAATTATAAAGAAGATATTACGCTTGTAATAATGGCTTTTTTTTATTACTAAAAATGAATTTATTCTACCGCTAAAAAAATTTAAAGTAAGGGACTCAACCTCTGAAATTGCATTTTAAAATATTTCCCATTTTAAGGCCAGATGAAGGGCGAAATGACAAAAGAAAAGCTAGAGCTTCAATTTTGGTTTGTGTACAACTCCGTAAAAACGTCCAGGTCATCCCACAAAATAATTCAATAACAGTGCGTCAAAACAGAGGAGTTACGTAGATATAAACATCAATAAAACGAAGACCAGATTAATATAGCAAATAAAATAAAAAGAACATAAGGCAATGTAAATGGACACGAAGCTACATATTAATTACCCAAGCTATGCCAGAAAGGTTATTAGGATGGAGTCGCAGCCCGCCAAATTAAAATGGCATTGTCGGCCATGAATGACATGGTGCTAAATCTATTCCACGCGTGCCTTACAGTTTTATTGCAAAGTGGAAAGTACCTGAAGTGCGCTGCATCTTAAAGAATGGTGACAGAAACACGACAGGCGCAAAGGCATATAGACATATTTGCCTCCAAACAGTCCTGGGCAAAACCCTGGAAAAATAAACAGCTGACTCACTAGTAGACGGATGTATCAAGGATTCGGCAGCACCAGGAGCAGAACCACAGAAGATGCAATTCGCGCACTCCTGCAATGAGTGGAAGTATGCCATAGGGATTTTCTGGGACGTAAGTGGAGCAATTGACAGTTCTTGGTGGCCGGCAATCTTCCATACCCTCCAAGAAGTCAACGCATTCCTCTGTAGTAGCTTCCTCCATGACAGGAAAGCACAAATCATGAACAATCTAGGAGCTACTGGGGGCTATTGTGATGTACGTGACCAATGACACGCCGCAGATATCCTTATTGGGAACAAAGATGTGGAGAACCATAGTTGACAAGCCACTACGCTCACTGGAGACACAGAGCATACCGGCGGTAGAAGAAGTTGACGACCATCAAGCGACAGCCAGAGATATCTGCAAGCGAGAGGCTCTGGTAAGCAAAATAGTTGAAACAGTCGAAAACTGGACACAAATCCTCAAACTGACACAAAACAATGATTAAACACAAACATTAGAGTTGAAAGGAACGTTTGACGCTCGACACACTTAAAATACACTAAGGTTACATGAGAGTTGTTGACTCATCGCTCATAAAGGTAGATATTTCAGAATGTAACCGCTTCTCCAATCTTCGTTTCCAAAGTCTATCTTAGTAATCTCACCCCTTGCACACGGTGCTTTCCTCGAATTGTAAGATTCAATCAGCCATTTCTCTGTGTTATGTCCATCTTAATTTTAAAAAAATGGGGAATTGGCTTAATTTAGATCTTATTTTTGTCTATAAAATTTAGAATGACCACATTTGTGTTAAGGAAATTCACAAATAGCATTTTTCTTCTCGTTTCCTTTAGAGGGTCCGTCAAGTACTACCTTTACTTGACGGACAGCAAGTGGTAGCAGCCGATTGCAGCGTTTTGCTTTGTCTCGGAGTAAACATGGTTGGAGTTGAGAAAAGCAGCTTGAGAAGTAAGAAAAGCCCGGGACAGGTAGGAAGTGGGAAGGGAAAGGGTCTAAGTCTAGTGGGGGTATCTCCAATGGGACAGGTCTCTCGCTCTTAGGAAGAAATCTCAGATAAGCCCTGTGTTTGCACTTAACCCTGGGGTCCTGCCCTCTGAGGTGGACCTAGATCGACACTTGGCCCTACTGCTTTGGGAAGTCTCTCTCGGGAAATATTCCCGAGGAGAACGTCTGCAGAATATACATTGCCCGGCTAATAGAAGAAGATCAATACATTTTGCAGATTTCCAATACATACCCTACGCCCCCTAGCATTCGCATTTCTTAAAATGGTTAAACAATTCATTTTGTGAAAAGTTGAATGAGTTCGTTAATGGCTGAAATCGATCGAAAAGGCAATGGAGTTTTAAAAAAAAATTTAGAGAATTTAAAATATTTTAGTAATTATTATTATTACGAAAAAATATATAGAACAAAATTTGTTTAAAATAAAATTTTCTTCAATAAAAGAATGTTTGAGAGGGTAATTTCGAGTGAATGGGAACTCTTTTTTTCTATAAATATAGAAACCAAATCCAGCATTTGACCTTTCCATGGGAAATGGAAGGCAAATCTTTGTAAGGGTTTATCATTCATTAAGACCGGAAGAAGAGGATTTAGAGGGTGACCAAAATTTATAATGGTAATATATTTGTTGTTATTTGAGCAACGAAGAAGTTGAAGGAATATTATAGGTGTAAAATATAAATTTCTCTTGATAAATTTCATAATATTTTCACCAAAAACGCTTATTGAATTAGAAATTTACGATTGTAACATCGGTGGGTGAGCTATTCCCGTGCTCTACCTTTCCTGCCAGTCTAGGAAAGCTGTTAAAGTTATTATCTTTTTAGACTCGATATTTATGCTTATCAGCGTGTGTAAATGAGTTTTTTTTTAACTTCCTCTTCATATTTTCCCCTTAAGAAAAAGTGACCTCTTGCCATCTCACATCTAGCTACTGCCTCCATCTTGTAGAGAACTATTCCATCGTCCCCTCACACAAAAGTAACTTGTTATTATCTTTTTTTACTTTTTATTGCTCCCTAAAGTGGTTTAAACTATCGAAATTTTCCTTTTACAAGTTCTGTTGTCAAATTTCGCTTCACGAAATTTATGATTTATGGAGATTCATGAAATTAATTGAGGACTTGCAGATTTCTAGTTAGCGTTGAAGCAGAAATCTCAAATCAGACGAGATCCATTCGATTTGGTGGAATTTACAGTGAGAAGAGCTTTGAACGCTATTCTGTAAAACTAAACAATTAAACGTCCGACGATCTTAGTAACGCCAGAAGTTGTGGTAGGTGGATTTTCAAATTCTTGTACTTTCTTGTTCCGCCATTTGTTTTTGTACCAGTCCACCTTAGAGTCTTTTTTGTTCCATTTGTAGCTTTAGCAAACGCTCCCACTAGATTCAAGCTAGATTGAAATGAAAAATTGTTTATTATTTCTCTAAGTTCCTCAAATCGCACTCCTGCTACAGTATTCCGTAGCAATTCCGCAACTAAACTTTGCAAATTTCATCAACGGAAACTTGCACAAAATCCCTTAATTGTGAGTAGAAAGTTTCTCCAATTTCAGACAAATAAATGTAAAAAAAAAAAAAAAAAAAAAAAAAAAAGTTCTTGCTGAAAAGCGATGAGTGTGTGTGTGGTGGAATGGGCGACAGGCCGCAGGGTACATGAGGGAAATGGGGTGTGTATGTTGGGGGAGACAGATATAATGAGTGATAACAATTAGAAGCGGTTAGTCGTCTGCTCATCATTAGTGGAGGGGAGAGTCGGTAGACAAACTTCGTAATGGCCACAGACCCTCACTCTTAGAGCTACCAACTCATAACTTCCGAAACGACAATTTATACTTTTTTTTTTTTTTTTTTTTTTTTTTAAACTTTCTCCTCTTCCAACATTATTGCTGTTCGTTTTTCTGTAATGCTGTAATATTCCATTGTTAGCAAGCACTTTTCTCTTTAATCTTCCTCTTTTCTTTAGCTTTTATAAGTGACGTACTTTGAAAGGATTCAACTTTCTTTCCACCCAGCGATTGTATGATCTGTCGGAAAATAAACAAAAAAAAAAAGTTGAAGTATCTATTTATCTTTGTTGCTGAATAGTTATAGGCCAAACAGAGAGATAATTCAAAACAGGGTACTTGTCTTGAAAGATATGATAGCAGAGAGAAATAAAAATTATTATTTGTCCTCAATTTTTTTTTTTTACATATAAAGATATATTTATGATGTAGTCTTATTGAATTTTATTTTATTTTTACTTTTATCCGGTGAATTTAATGGTATAGTCATAAAAGTAATACTTGTACTTCAGTTGGACAATTAATGTAATTATAATAGTCTTAACAACTTGTAAAAGATGAAACTAGACAAAATTGAAGATGAGACTAAAAATATGAAGAAACCAAATTGCAATTCCTTTAAGTGTAAAAAGGCCTGTAGAGGCTCCATCATAGGCTCATTGCAATAATTTGTATTGGTTGAGATGATAAAATATGGCACTATTTGCTGGAGGGGAATACGGTAAGAATTTTAATTTCAAAAACTCTATAGAGAGGGAAAAAACTACCCACTAGGTAAAATTTCTTGCAACATAAGGCTCAACTTTATCAGATTTTTTTTTTTAAAGCTTTTGATAGCTTATCTGGGCGGGACTTGAATTCGCATCACAAGGACGACCAAAATCTATCTTTTCGGTAAAGCCGGAGCCCAAGGATACATCAAATTGATGCCGATGAAAAGGAATATACCAAAATGTCCTTCACGCAGGAGTTGCGTAAACTAAACAGATTTACTATGTTTCATTAAAGATGGACATATATAATAGTTAATGACTTATTTCATCTTACAAATCGGAGGGAGCAGTATATAAAAAACGCTTGATAACTAACAGCAGTCTAATATTGTTCAAGAAGGGAACGTTAAGAAGTAACTCAACACCCGTTGTTACGTTAAAAAAATATCTACCTTAATAAAAGTAACATGTAATACAACAGAAATGTTAAAAAATTACATTTTATACCTTACATAATATAAAGATATCTTTCGTAACACTAGTTATAGCAATGATTTTGCGATTAAAAATTTTGTTTTTCTAATAAAACAATCATCATCTCATCCATTTTTAGCAAAATATGAAACAATTTAACCATTAGCAATGTAAAGTCTGATTAACGAGTTTACTTTCTACAATTTGAGAAAAACAACAAAGAAAAAACAAAACAAACCCTCTAAATTATATTATTAAATACTAAATTACATTCTCCTTGATATGCATCTTACGTAAAACTATTACAGATTAAAACATTTATTTTTATTGTTATTTTTAAAAATTTACTTTATTAGAAATTTTCACTACAAACAAACTAAGTTCTTTAAATTTAACGATATTAAGTTACTTAAATGTCGATCAATCTCTAAAGCTCCCCCTCTTTCGAGCTGTTAATGAAATCAATCGACGGTTTGCAAAAATAAGTTAAACCGAATTTAGTTTCTTCATTATAAAAATTGCAAAAGCTGAAGTGCGTAGATATATATGTTTGAACAGACTATTTTTGAGCTTTTCTTATGAAGTAACGGTGATTAGTAACATTTCTTTTAACGTCATGTCATGATAGTAAACAACTTGATTTTGTAATCGAGGGTTTTTTTAAAAGGTAAAATTACATAATATTTCGCATTCCGAAAATAGTTTTGTTCCTCATCTTTCATAAATAAATTAATTATAATTTATTATCCACTTAACAAGTTTTCTTGACTATTAGTAAAGAGTTAAATTCTTCTTTATATATAGATTTATAAGAATTCAATTCTTACTTATTTATAGTAAAGAATTTATTATTTACTATATATAAATTCTTATTTATATATAGTAAATAATAAATTCTTATTTATATTGTGTATTTTTTAACTTTAAGTACTTTTAAACATTCCTCATTCATTCCCATGAATTAGCAGTACAGTACGTAAATAAATACATTTATCTTTCTGTATTAAAGATAAATAAATAATTTGGTCCTGGAAATCCATTCAAATTAAAGGATTTAAACTAGCCACAGTATAATCATTAATATTTCTTTTTAGTGGAGTTGAGTCAGCTGATTTAATGCTCTATCCTAAATCAATTATTTAGAGTCTAAATAAACTTTTGAGAGCCTAAAAACTTGTGTCCTGCTGTTGAGCAACAGCCCAAACATACAAACTCACACAAACAGTGAGCGTGAGAGAGAGAGAGAGAGAGAGAGAGAGAGAGAGAGAGAGAGTGAGAGAGAAAGAGTGAGTGAGAGAGCGAGAGAGAGAGAGAGAGTGAGAGAATAATTATCGGAATTTGATTATTTGAATTCAGATGGAGTTTAAAACCCAAATTAAATTATGTTAAAATTCAATATTTCAACTTATTCAAACATATTTCCATTAACTGCAAATATGTTTCGTTATATAGACTTTTAATTTGAAGGCCTGGAAAGAATTTTGGTTGAAAACGAATAGCAGAAGGGAGGGGGGGGGGGGATAAATAGAAAATAGAGTTAGAAATATGTTTATAAATATAATGTGTGTAAGACCTAATTTTTCAAAGCATTTGTTCTTTAATAGGCTTAAAGAAATTTACGAATGTAACTACCAAGGGTGAGCACGCCACCTACTCTATCTTACCGATAGGTCTAGGCCAAACTATAGTGGGCCTAAGTAAATTTTAGGTCAAGGTAGATACAAAAAAGTACAATTTAAAAAAATGTGTACTTTTTAATTATCTGCCAACGTTTCGGCTTACATTGTAAGCCATCTTCAGGGCTATAATGAAGGCGAGAGGGGACATCGTGCCATCTGGATCAAATCTTCATGACATTTACTCTTAATTATGTCTTTCTTCAATAAAACATAGGAAATTTCTTTAAATTGTACAGCTACTGTGTGACGGACATATTTTTTTTCTGCAGAGAACTTGTGAACACTGCAACGGACGTTTTTGAAATTGGTCTTGCAAACAAGGATTAACTATCCAAAATATGCCTAATATTCGTAGGAAATTTTTCTGCACTACGGCATCCAAAAATGTATCAAAGAGTAAATGTTTTCTTGATTTATTTTTTTAAATCAAGATATACTCAAATAACTACATAATTTTAGTATTACTTGTAATTCACGTTATGTAATCATTATTTTGATATTGTACTAAAATTTCCCGAAACGTTATAAAATTGTTAATGAACCTAAAATTTACGTTTCGTTTTCTATTTATTTATATATAAAGAATGTTAAAATAGATTCTCTATTGGGATCACTTAGAAAAGTGGAAAGAGAGGACTAAATTGGAGAATTCGTGTTGTTCCTGAAGGACGGACCTGGAGAGATGGAGGGATGTCATTGCAAATCGATGTGAGAAGGGGAGGGGGGACCAGCCTGTAGCAACCCGCCATAAGTATGTAACGATTGATGTCAATACTTCCAAATTTCAACTCTCTAGCTCACCCCTTTTATAAAGATTCTACAGAAATTTAGAGAGCCGATCGCAGGGCTTTTCTGAAACTGTACAAGCGGAATGTGTCACCAATCGGGGACCGGCTCTCCTTCGCTGAAATTCAAATTCATCCATAAATGAATTTTCACGATTTGTGTAAGTGAAGCGCGAACGCGGTAAACACGTTGTCGGCTTGGGCCGTGATGAGTTGCCGAAATAATGATGCCGACGATGCTGATGAACGAGCCATTACAGAATTATCTGGGCTGAGTAGAGAGAGGGAGAGAGAGAGTGGGTGGGAGAGGGTGAGAGAGGGAAGAGAGAGGGAGGGACTGGGAGAGATTGATAGAGAGAGAGAGAGAGAGAGAGAGAGAGAGTGAGAGAGAGAGAGAGAGAGAGAGAGAGATTGGTAATTCCGGAAACCCCCCCACATCCTGCCCCCTTCCTCTGCCGATATCGCCAAACAGAAAATTTGCATGAACAAGAATATTCATATGGGAGTAGAATTTGAAAAGCGGGACAGGGGGCCGGCCGGACGGTTGCGTTTTGCATTTTCATCAATCCCCGATACGGGTCATAGGCCAGTGCAAGAACGAGGCTGTTCACCGAAATAAAACTGGCTCATGAAAAGTAAACAAGGGAAAAATGTCTAACTCTGACTCTATCTCCTGGCAAATGCTGAATCAAATGATGTTACAAGGGATGATGAAAAAAAAAAAAAAAATTTGCATCACAAAAGATGATTTGTTTCATTCAAGCCATGTCAATCAAAACTCAGCATTTTGAATATGCCTGTGGTAGATTACTTTTTAAAAAATATGCATTTTTAATTGTTAGACCAGGGTCCAGGTTAAATTCCGTGAATCAGACAAATAAATGAATTTTATTTATTATATACTGCTGTATCATCGTTAGTTGAAGACCAATGACATTTTATTATATTATATTAAATATACGCTAGTATTTAACAATCCATGATTCTTCGTTTGATTGTGAAAAAGAAAAATTAACCTTAAACCATACACTGCATTCAAATGTCAACAAATACAAGAAATGTATAAAACCCTTATACACATCCGCTTTAAAAGGAAATACAAGGCTATCCGAACTCACTTATGCATATCAACACTACTTTTATCGGGGGTGGGGAGGGGGAGACATGATTGCGTAATGCTGGCATTGCGGATTCAAATCGTATCTATATAAAAGAAAGAAGCATATCCTGTGCCATGGATGTTTACAATGGGACAGTAACCTGTAGATAGCTCTTTCATAGCCCTAGACGATTTTGGGTGATTGAAAAGGAAGCTGACACTTTAGAGGGAATAGAATTCTCGTGGGTTAGGCTCTCGCTAGTGTGTTGGGAATTTATCTAACTCGTCCCGGTGGTGTAATGGAATCAATCATACCGGCCCGGAAAGCAGGAGATCCAGGTTCGAGTCCTGACTGGGACAGATAGATTTTTTTATTCTATTCCCTTGCATTTATTGTTTAAATTTACATGGGATGAAATACCACAACACAATAAAATTTATTTATTTATTTTTTTCTTCAAGTGTAAGCCTCCCTTTCAACCTCTCATGAGGTGTCATGGAGGGAGGGGGTATCTACTGGTTCACACCCCATTCGAAACATCCATGGATCAGTACAAGCTTTTATTTGTCGATAAAAGCTTGCCCTGGGCGAGATTTGAACCAATGGCTTCAGGATTGCGAGACCCGAACGGATCCCACGAACTACCCTGTCACCCCTATTATTTACTTTCTTTATGCTTGTCGTTATCTTCCCTTGCTTAAGGAAGTATTAGATACCGGTAGTTAGAGCTCCGGTAAATCAGACAAAGTCTAAATGAAGTGAAAGTCAACCCGGAGGCCATGACAGCATTTTAACTCTAGTTGATTAAAGTGGTTGGCCACTGNTATATTTTGAAGAAGCCATTTTTGACTGAAATAGGATGGATAGTGGTGAGTGTGGGGAGGTTTAGTAAAAGATCTGCACTATATACAAAAATTGATTAAACATTATTTTCCATATTGAAAGTGTTGGGACAAAAATAAAAATTTTTTTTTCTCTAACATTTATGTTTTATTATGATCCCCCCCCCCCTCCACATTTAACGAACGAATAATGGAGTAGATATTTAAGAATTTAAGTTTTACCATTAACTCTTCTCAATGTCCATCCATCGAAAAGAACAGTTTTGAATTTTTATTTGTTTAAGCCGCTCTTCCATTTTTTGAGGGGGGGGGTCGGGGTGGGGGGAGGGAGGTAGACATTTCCGCATTTACTTTCGTGGGAGTTTTAATCGATTGGAAAGTTACTTTAGGAGTGTGGAGAAATCAGCACCTAAATATTAATAATGTACTTTTATTACCTTCCGAAATTGCTATAACTTTCACAAATCCCAAAAACATAACGTTACCGATCAAGTCTCATCAATCAAGGGCCCAGAAACAAGAGATTAATTAATATTGAAGTTGTATCGCAGAATAAACTGGAATCAGAGGGCTCACTTCAGCCTGTTCATCATTCATGGCTTCATTATTAATAATCAAACACAAATTAATTTTTAATGAAACCTAAACTTGACAATATATTGATTAGAACAAATGAATTTACTGAGAATTACTTTTGATTACTTCCAAATTTTCATTTAAATTATATCCTTGATAAATAATATTATGCGAGGAAAGTGTTTTATTAATATTTGTTTTTTTTTTACTGAAATGCACAGAAATGATTAGTACTATCATCACTATCATCAGTTTAGTACTAACAGTCAAGTAAAATAAATGAATAATAGTTAAAAAAATAGTAAAATTTCACAAATCAAACAATCACATTTTTAGACGACTTCCTGTTAAGAAAAGTAGACTGAAAGGTCTGTTCAGAATACAGTATTTTGTATATATGTATAATCTTTTTTATTACCTTATGCATATGTATCTTTTAATATATATATATATATAACAAACTAACCATTTAAACAAAAAATTAAATGAGGCTTATTTGTCATCTGGGGGTAAGTAATGAAGGGAATAGAGGACGCACATAAGAAATTTTTTTTAAATTTTACCTTTGTTTATTAATCTTTTGGGATTAATTGCTGGGGTTGATAAGACTAAATGCAAATTTTAGTCTTTTATGTAATATTGCTTTCTCAATAAAAGTGCGAAATAAAAAAAGTTGTACAAAAATATCAATCATAACCTCCTCTCATTAAAATTAATGACTATGACGGATGTTTCCCGTCTTCATAAAAGCAGATAGACCTATATGTTGAGCAAAAAATACATTTTCTTTTTTTATTTTGTGTTTAAATAATTATAAATATTAATTAGTAAACAGGTTCCTTAATTTTTACCGGTTAAATTAATTATTAATTAATTAATTAATTTTATGGCTTTTGATCAAGCACACACCCCTAAATGTTTCTTTAATATTTTATCTAGCCATTCTCTTTATTGTTTTACACCTTATCTATGTAATGAGCTTGTAAATATGTACCGGCAGAACAAAATTTTTGGTTTGGGAATAACGCAGACAAATGTAACACATCTGCTTGGTCGGTCGCCCAGAAAATACACACAGGGGTGCAATCTGAACAAAAACTGATGCCTTTTAGATATCTTAAGGGCAAACTGGAATAGTGAAGAGGGAGGGGGGAAGGGAAGTGCACAACAATTCAAGCTCTATGCGTGTGTGTGCACAAGCTCCTCTCCAACACACACACACACACACACACACACACACACACGTTATATAAAAGATTCAATGAAAAATCTATTTTTAAAAAATAATTATTATAATCCTCTTATGGTTAGTTGAAATAATGTGGATGATGAAAAAAAAAAAAAAAATTTGCATCACAAAAGATGATTTACAAACAATATTTATTGGGAAATAAGAAGACACATATGATGACGGAACATTATAGCTAATAATAATATATTAGGCATTATTGAAATTTCTATATTTATTTATTAATTAACATAATTTTTTTTATTAGACCTTTTTTTTTTTTTGCCCATTGGATATTTCATCTTTATCCCAGCCGACGCAATGTATTTTTTTTTTTTTGCAGAAAAAACTAATCCTTAAAGTAATAGTTTCACAGAAAAGTTATCAAAAAAATTCAAGCGCTTTTTTAAAAATTATTTTTCTTTTTAATGGCGAGCCAACCTTTGGTCATTAACGCCTGAGATATTTTTGGAAGCGGGAAGATATTTTCAAGAAGAAAAATTTCTTAGCAATAGGTCAAGGTGAGGTATAATGAATTGTTAATGCGAATAGTCTTTATGTGGATGTACATAGTAAACTCAAGCGCTTTAAGATATGTAATTATTAAATCTTCAGATTGCTTATAATTTTAAGTTTATTAATTATTGTATTAATAAGTTTAAAAAAAATTAAGTAAGGAGTGATTTACTTTTATTATTATTTATTTTGAAGGACACATATTATTGTAGTTATTATTTATAGTGAAGGAATATTTTACAGATAATGTCGTATAACTGATATATGACAGATAATAAGTTATTTCCTTTACTAATACCATTTTGCTTTTTACATACAAATAAATGGGAAGAAGATGATATATTAAAGTAAGAACCTATGACACTGGGAAAGTTCGCTTAACTGAGTAGTGAGTGTTTGAGTACTGCCTCATTTGTATGAGATAATTCTCTCGGAGCCACATAAAGTAAAGCTTGAAGCAAAATAAGATAATTAGTATGAGTACTTAGGGGTGGTAAGGGTTGATGAAGACGGAGTTTACAAAAGATAAGCTAATAATAATTTTGTTGATAACAATATTTAAGAAAGTTTCCACATTATTATGGAGTTTAGACGGAAACAACTATTCATTAGAAAAGAGTGGAAATTAAAGTTGTAAGACTGGATAAAATACAAGGAACTTTAAATTTAAAATTGATTACTAATTAAGTTGAAGATGAGCTCGCAATAAACTTATGTAAAGCAAAAGTTGATAAAGGGTTTCATCCTATTATGTAACATTACCTCTGTAATAACTGACAGAATGATTCAATTTCTTTCCAATTAACTTCGTGATTATAACAGCGATTTCTTTAAAGTTATAATAGCTTTAAAATAAGATTACCCCATTTTAGGCTACTTGTATTATGAAATTCTCTTTTTGTATTTTAACAATTTTTCTTTTTAGTTTTTGGTTATCTCGAGGCAGCTTTCTCATAAGAAAATAATGATATTCACGTATCTTGACTCAGCTTTTGAATTGAATACTTTAAGCAACTTTCTAGAGATAGTTATCTTGCAGAAACATATATTATTGTTCGTTTAAAATTTTGTCCGAATGTGCTTCTCTAGCTACCGTAAGTATTTTTACACTTTTTTTAAAATGTGTAATTTACTCACTTAAAGTTTGTTCGATCTTAAATTTAATAATTTTTCTTTATTATCTTTGATTTTTTATTATTAGGGGTATGGAAAAATTTAAATATGACAAAATATGTGTAAAATGTTACTTTTTAACATTTATAATGTATTATACAAAAAAAGCACCCCCCAAAAGGGTAAGAGTGGTATTTAGTTTTGCAAATTTGTTCAGTCTTTCAAATTAAAAATATACAATGTACTTCCTTGCAAATTTTTAAATGGATACTTTTTTAAAATTGAAATCTAATGTTTAAAAGGGCTAGTCTACAGGAAGACCAAATTGAATGATCGTCTTAAGTATTATTAAGGTTGTAGAAAAAAAAAAAAAAAATTGATAAGAATAATTGCAAAATTTAATATAAATTTCTATTTTTTATACTATGAAACATTAGAAAAAGCAACATAAAAAAAATGGACTGTATTTAAATAACTTTTGATCAAACATAGGGAGATAGAAAGGATCAATTGGCGTCCTTATGGATATTAGCTTTTCTTTTGGGCTTTCAAAGCCATTTCAGTATTTTATTCATATTTATTTATGCCTCGATGACAAATGGAGAATCTTGTAAGTGTACAGGGGCTCTGTTTGATGGGAAATTTCTACATAGTCGGGATTTACACGGCATTGAAAGTTGGAGCACGCGATGCTTAGGAATCTGCTTAATTTACGCAGCTCTTGCTTGATTTTTTTTTAATGCTCATACGATGATCTCAGGAATTATAATTTATAATGTTTTGATAATTAGTATTTATAATGTGTATTGGTGGGAAAACTTTCTTCCTCGGCGGGCTTTGAGCCGCCACCAAAAATGACATCCTCTTCACAGTCGAGGATTCTACCCGTAAGAAACTTCTCTTTGTATGTCTCGGTCTACAAGAGCGTTGTATTCAACTGTATTCACTCGCTTAGGAAAACTTTATCTCGCAGTCCTGTATTGTTATTTTCCTTTCAATAGATTTCCCGTAAGGAAACCAAGCTATTCACCTTGACTTCATGACGCGACTCGAGAATAATTCACTGGGTTTTCCTAACGCACACCTACTCACAGGATAAACTTTTTGATATGTTAGTGACACGAAGTGAATTAAAGAAAAAAATATCTTAACAGATTTTAACTGATTTTACGTTGGAGAAAGTCAAAATATGGCTCGTTAACACACATTTTTTTGTTCTATTTTTGGAAAAAAAAAACAAAAAAAAACACGCATATATTTAAGAATGAAATATTAAATGTTGGCTGACCCTCTTATTTTTATAACATTGAAACCCAATTTTACTTATTATAATTTTCATTGAAAAGTTGGAATGATTTTATAGTTGAGGAAAATGGAGGGTTATAACGGTACCCAAAGTTTTTAGTCGAAATATTTTTTTTTTGTTATTTAAATTACGAAAAAATTGGAACATAATTTATGTTAAATTTAGGGAAGGTCAGGTGCGCGTGGTAGAGCTCAACAATGGCAAAAGTCTCCAGAGAGAGATGAGTTTAATTAGTTGAGAGTGACATCATTATTGGCAAAAACAGGAAAATAGTTTGGAGAATATAACAGGTGTAAATGGAGAGTTTTTGACCGTGTAAATTATCAGTAGAGAATTTGTTAGGGTTCGGTCAAAGTCGATAAAAAATATAGAATTTAAAAAAAAATGTATTTTTTTTATTAATTACCAAAGTATCGGCTTATATTATAAGCCTTTTCAGGGCTATCATGAAGGTGATTTTTCTTTTTCACCTGAAAAAAATCTTTAGTCATGATAGCCCTGAAGATGGCTTACAATGTAAGCTAAAACGTCGGCAGATAAAAAAAAAATTAACTTCTTTTTTAAATCGCAATTTTTTTGGGATCAACCTTGATCGAAGCCCAACAAATTCTTTACTTGTAACGGGTGTATTATTTAATACACGGCCCTCTCTTTAGTAAAATGCTATTTTAAAACATTTATACTCCAATATTTTAGCGAAATACAAATAATATGGCAGGATGAAACTTTAAGAGCTCTGATGGATTTTCCATTATTTTTAAAATATAGAAACTCAAATTATTAATATGGTGAAGCTAATGGAAAAAGTGGTGAAATAAATTTTGACTGAATTTAAATATATGACAATGGAAGGTTAGAGGGATACCAAGTTGAATAGTTGACAAAATCTTCATTATCATAGGTATTTGGCAAACATTATAAACATAAAAGGTGGAAGATTATTTTCTCAAAGATCTAAGGTTATAACAATTGTCCAATCATTAAGAATGTAATTAAATGTTCAGCGCTTATCCACTCTCCTCCTGGAAAATCTAGAACCATCGAAAAATTTTACTTAATTTTATAAATTCATCAAATTACAAGATGTTATATAACATAATGTAATAAATAAAGATTTATTTTAAAAAAAAGTACTCGCTTCGGCGGTACATATACTAAAATTGGAACGAATTTTATAAATATTATTTTTCTTGTGGTATTTTATTCCACGTAAATTTAAATAATAAATGCAAGGGAACAGAATAAAAAATCTATCTTTCCCAGCCTGGGCTCGAACCTGGATCTCCTGCTATTCGGTGGCTATCCTTTTACTTAATTTTCTTCGCGAACTTGTAAGGTAAAATTGGTCACTCTTTTCTACGTACTAATATCTTTATTGAAGGGAAATCTGTGGCGTTTACGGTTCTCTTTCTGGACAGATTTTTATCTTATTTCATTCTTTTTACTTTTATTATTCTTCGGAATCTTTTTAAATATTTTTTTTAAGTGTTTGCCATGGAAGTAGTTTCCCACTAACTGAGCTACATACAAAAATGAACAGAATTCATTGTGATCATTTTTTAATATCCAACAGAATATTCTGGATTTTTTTTTTTCTAGTTTTCGGTCACTTAGTAACTGGAGCGAACTAATTATAGTTTTTCTGGATAGTGGCGGATGACTTAAAAACAGAAGATTTGGTGTATTGAACAAATTATTTCAATCACTATTAGTTTTGTTGAGTGAATGAACTAGTGAATATTTCCAGAATTAAATAAAATATGAACTGAAATCCAAGTAAACTCAAGCTTTGAAGAAGAATAAAAAAAAAAAGAATTTATCTGGAAATAGTTCCAACTACAGCTTGTGGAATATGTGAATACCATAAAAAATTTTATTTATAAAAAAAAAGTCAATTTTACAAAACAATAATACATATTTACTTTAAGTAGAGAAATTAAATGAAATGGTATTTATTATTCACTTGAATTTTCTTAGTATCAGTAATACTGGAGGAAAGAATATACAACAGGTTCGAAAGTATATATTTTGTAAGTAGACATTTTTGTTGGGATTCGGTAAAGGTAAATCCAAATATCCAAATAAAAAAATGTCAATTTTTAAAATTATCTGCGAACATTTCGGCTTGCATTGTAAGCCATCTTCCAGGACTATCTTGCAACGAGAGGGGACGTCATGTCACCTAAATCCAATATCTAGTCATGAACATTACATAGTCCAGGTAACAACCCGTCCCCTATCGTCTTCATGATAACCTTGGAAGATGGCTTACAAAGTAAGCTGAAACGTCATAAGATAAATAAGAAGCTCATTTTTTAAATTATATTTATGTATCTACTACTGAATCCCAACAAAAAAGTCTATTTACAGTTGTATATTCTTTCCTTCAGGATTGCTGAACTAAGAAAATACAAGTGAATAATAAATACCATTTTATTTAATTGCTGTTCTTATAGTAAATTTCAATGTTTTTATTTTCGTTAGTAATTTTTGCTTCAATTTTATTATGCTTTAAATATATAGTAAAGAATATATAATATAATCAAGATTAAATGTCAAATCCCGATTCTAGAGTACCAAAAAATATTTATTATTATTAAGTTATTATTATAAATAAGTTTGTTATTATTATAATTATTCTGGATTGATATATTTGTATCAAATGCAGCGTTTTGATCGACAATGCTTCTTTATCAAAACAGAACGATCTGATCTGAGAGGCGCCATTTTATTAAGAAATAAGGGATGATAATGACGTCAACTACTACTAATGACACAGGTACACAGAGATCAAAAACAACTCATGCAGACGGTCCATACGGACAAGCTCGTGACAAGGGGGGGGGGGGGGAGAGGAACATGCTCATGCGCAGAGGGGTTGCAGCACACTGGTAAAATGTGTCGAAATTCGGCTCTGACGTCACTCAGAGAAGAGAGTGAACATTAGGAGTAAACGTGCTCCACGACTTCAATAAAATGTTATATATATATATATATATAGAAAATAAAACACTCGCGGCTGCGATATATAGCAATCAAGAACAGGTGGGATAGAAAGTGCAGTGCACATACAAAAAGAAAAAAATCACAAGGAATACAATTTTTGGGGATCTCTCACCCTTAAGGCGACGAAGAGCGAGAGATTCCCGAAAATTTTGCTCCTTCTGATTTTTTCCTTTTGTGTGTGCACTGCAATCTCTATCCCACCCTTTCTTGATTACTATATATATATATATATATATATATATGGAATCGGGCGCGTGACGTTCATGGGGTGCTGGCTGCT
>KZ807737.1:103850-118349 GCA_000696205.2 Oncopeltus fasciatus | reverse complement strand
TATATATATGAACAGTGAAGAAAAAAATTGTTTAAATACTTAATTTTTTTTTCTTTCCTGACGTAAAAGCCAACTAAAACGTTAATCTATTTGCTGTAAGTTCCTCAAATTCAGGAAATGGGTTCTCTATTAAAAAAAAAAGAAGATTCATTTTATGATGGCCTGTTGTTAATATTTTATTTATATACTTTAATATTTTCCTCAAAAAGTGTTTATCGTAAACATGTTATGAAAAGTAAATGGTGGAAAAGTAAACTCTAACCGTTTTGTTTATTTTTTAATGACTAAGAAGATTAAAAATCTTAATCTGAATGGTTACTTTTAACCAAATCTTAATGTTTAATTTTAACCATTAACGAAGTTATCCAAAGTTATGTTTTCGTTGTGGTATTTAATCCCACATTAGTTAAAAATAAATGCAAGGGAATATAGTAAAAAATCTATCTGTCTCAGCCAGGGCACGAACCTGCATCTCCTGCTATCCGGGCAAGCGCGTTAACCAGTTACACCACTGAGTCTAGCCGGATAACTTATTACGCCGCATTCCTACCAGGAGTCTTAACCTCCGACAAAGACGAATACATTGTCTTATGCTTGAAGGAGCTGACATTGTCAAGCTATTAATCAGACTCTCGTTATATGCTTTTATTTTTTTTTATAAATATTATTTTCGTTATGGTATTTGATCCCACAATAATTTTAAACAATAAATGCAATGGAATATAATTTTTATTCTATTCCTTTGAATTTATTGACTTAATCTTAATTTTTACATTACAGACACTCGAGCACGTGTTGACAATTTAAAAATAAAAAAAAATATACTGGAAATGTTTTTTTTTTTTTTTTTTAATAAATGGAGTGAGGAATACAAGCGGCCAAAAGGGGCTAAGGAAATCCAAATCTAATTTAATGACCAAATGGTCACGAGAGTGAGGGGATGAGGGAAAAAACAGACTCCGAAAGATGATCTCTCTGCAATTAAGCGACGAGTTAAACGCTAAAATGTTTTGTTGGACATTAATTTTCAGACGAACAAATCAAATAACTTCGAGGTGTTTTTCCTTTGCTCACATTTCCTCTTTCACGAGCACCTACGCAGGCCCTCACATCATTTCCTCCCCCAGTTACGCACACACCCTCGTCCCATTTCCTCCCCTAGTTACGCACACCCCCTCGTCCCATTTCCTCCCCTAGTTACGCACACACCCTCGTCTCATTTCCTCCCCTAATTACGCACACCCCTTCGTCTCATTTCCTACCCTAGTCACGCACACACCCTCGTCTCATTTCCTCCCCTAGTTACGCACACCCCCTCGTCCCATTTCTCCCCTAGTTACGCACACCCCCTCGTCTCATTTCCTCCCCTAGTTACGCACACCCCCTCGTCTCATTTCCTACCCTAGTTACGCACACACCCTAGTCTCATTTCCTCCCCTAGTTACGCACACCCCATCGTCTCATTTCCTACCCTAGTTACGCACACACCCTAGTCTCATTCCCTCCCCCAGTTACGCACACACCCTCCATGTGTCCATGCACAAAACACAAGAGTTAGCAAGGGAATATTTCATCATCCAGAATATGCTCTAAGTTTCTCTCTTAGTTCAATTTTATTAAATGGAAGAAAACCTGCGCTTAAGAAATTAATTGCCTTTTTTGTTCGTAAATACAACATTTTAAAAACAGGGTTTCGAAATTGGATGTACCTGAATGGACGTAGTATTGGAATAGCTGCCATTATTTAGAATTAATGACAAAGTCAGGACCGACAAGATATTTGTCCTTTGAGACAGTCAGTCATTCCTTATCAGGGACAAAAAGCCTGAGAATCGAATCGTTGGATTCTTATAAGTGAGATAACCCATTGAGATAATTCAGAACAAAAATAATATAAGACTGCTAAAAGATGCTGTATTAAATCCTTACCCAGCGATTGTGTTTCCCCCTCCAAAAGGGGAAGTCCCTTAACGACACATAAGAATGTCGTTAATTCTAAATAATTGCAGATATTCCGACATTAGCTAGAAATTATATAGAATTAAGGTATGCCATTTGCAAAGGCTTCTTTGACTTACTCCAAGCATGATTTTATTGATGTTTTTGACTGAGGGCTTGGCGATTTCTTCTAGATTTACAGGACACTGGAAGAGAAGTGGGAAGAAGAGTGTGTTATGCTTAGCGGCTTGAGTCCAATGCTGCATAGGATCTCTGATATTGGTCAGCAGACAACAAAAAAACTCATTATCTTACTTTTTAAATATTTTATTTAGGTTGTGGTTTTTTATCCCACGTAAATTATAAATAATTCATGAGAGGGAACAGAATAAAAAAANAACATGAATTCTCCCCCCTCTCAGGGCCCTCTGAACTCTGTTTTTTGAAACCAAGGAATGTCGAAAATTGTGGAAAGAGAATTTTCAATTTCTTGTTCTGACTTGTTTCGCCATTTATTTGTACCAGTCTGCCATACATTCCACAATCCTTTGTATCATTTGTGCTTTTAGCAAACGTCCCCACAGAAGAAAAACACTGTAACGAATTAAAAAATTTAGAGATTTTTAATTGTTATAATAAGAAAAAAATGAAGTATGGATAATGAGTGATTAAAGCAGCTGACAAGAGACATCAATAAATTATAAAGAAGCACAAAAAAATATAAGATGAATGATTAAACAATAATTGGATAATCATATTTTTATTAAAGATAATAAACTGTATTCTCACATCTGATAATTAGTTTTGAATTAATTTCTTTTAGTAGATAAAAACAAAATAACCATAATATCTTTGGTTCAATTAAAAAAAGGACTGTTCTGCAGTCTGTAATGTGACTAGAAACCTCCCTCGGTGATCTCTCCATAAATCATTATTGGCCTGATGTCTTAAAAGTTGAGTCGAAAATTTATAATAAAATAAAATTATTACCCAATAGTTTTGGAGCATTTTATTTTATTTTTTTATCCTGGCTGAAATCCATGACTAATTTCTCGAGCTAGTGCTCGACGGCCAACCAACCTCCATACATATCTTACGAAGAGTGAAGTAAGAAGTGTGAGATATTTAATCCAAATACAAATTTACTTATTATTGACAAAATCAAATTTCATTAGAAAAGACAACACCAGCAGGATTCCTCATCAAAAAACGAGGAAGAATGTTGACAATACTACAGCTTTAATATATCCAGCTATAGAAGGATGTCCAATGGCCAATAGCTAAATAGCTAATTTATAACTGATAAAACGAGTTCTGTTAAAAATTTAATTACAGATTCCTATTCTACATATATTCAAAAGTCAAAGATCAAGGACGGGGTAAAAATTTTTATTTACTTTTTATTTTTTCTTAATTCTATGTAATAAGCAATTTTAAATTAAGAAAGTTCAAACCAAAATAGGAACCGAATACCTATTAACTATGGTTGATGCCACCAGATGCCATTTTAAATTCCTCAAGTTCATATTCCATAACGAGAAGACATTACATTTTAATAAATAATGACAAGAATACTTGACAATCGACGATTAACTCCCACCATTTTTTTTAAATGAGAAAATAAAGTCGAAATTTGAACTTCATTCCACAATTTCACGGAAATGTCTCTTACGGCATAAATAATATAATTNAATAACCAATTTTATAATAAATATTTTATCAAATTACATGCATTGTACTTGTCTTTAATTACAATTGAAAGATATAAATAATTTTTGTAAATACACTTGTTAAAAATTGTTATGGATAAGTGATGTTTATGTTTTCTTAATGTATATGAACTTTTCCCAGCATAACATTTTATACCTGAACAATTTTTCTTATACATAGTTTTTTTTATTTTTTTCAATTTTGTTCAATTTGGTTTGTGCACTTCCAGCAATATTATTTTGATTTCGATTTTGTGTTGCAATTTTAATAACAATGTAGCTTTATTCCAAATAACCATAACATAGCTATTTTGTGCATAGCAGTTTTAAAATAATGCATTATCAAACAGTGAACAACAATACAAATTTCAAATAGAAACATAAAAAAAAAATTTTATTTAAAATTTAAATTTTATTCAAAGTTCTTGTTTCATAATTAGAGAATTTTTCTAAGATTTTAAGAATGTACAATCTTATTAAGCGAAACATTACCCCAGAGAGTATTAGGGGTCTGCCGCCTTTTGAAAAAATCTATGGCTCCCACAACTCAACCCACTTTCTTCATGCAATTTATAACTATTTTTAAAATCTTCAATATAATATTAAATTTGCATTTATGAAAAATAAATGTGTTAAAAAGCACTTTCATATTTTCTGTTTTGCTTGGTATAGATAACTGTCGTACTTAAATTGAATCACGTGCAGTTGTGCATAAAATAAGATGATAAATTTAAAGGTCGTTCTTATTGTTGCTATGTGCTTGATACTTCTCAAAGCTTGACAGTAATACAAAAATACGCTATTTTTTTTCTTTCTTCGTTCCCTTAATATTTATAGCATTTGAAAAATATTGAGTTTTAGATAAGGTCGTATTTATAGAGCTTTAGAGTAGAATAAAATGAAGGAAGTAAATATAAAGGTTATGAGTCATTCTTAGATGATTCTAGTTGGGGTTCGGTCAAGGTAGATACAAAAAACAAATTTAAAAAAATGTATTTTTTAATAAAGGATTATCTGCCAACGTTCTGCAACGTTATAGCCAGTCATGGAAATGTGAACTTAGGGACAGGACGTCCTCTCTCATCTTCATGATAGCCCTGAAGATGGCTTACAATGTAAGCAGAAAAGTTGGCAGATAATGTTTTAAAAAAATACTTTTTTTTTTTTGGATCTACCTTGACCGAACCCCAGCTAAAATCATCTAATATATTTATTACAGTGTTAAAATATATATTTTTCTTCAACAAGATATAAGTCCAGATGCCCAAGACTCATAATATTGTAATTACTGCAGCGCGCACTGAATGTGTTTGGTTTCACAAAATTGAGAAATGATGACGATGTTATAGTTGGTTTGCAGGAGACAGGATGAGTTTCTTTCAGAGTGAGTAAATAATTATCTGAGAGGGCGCATAGTGGAGGGGATGGGAGGGGGGGGGGAGCGAGCGAGCCCCATGAATACAAACGACAGCTGATTTGGCGGGGGCGGGAACAGTTAGTGTTTTCATCGTCAAGCAGATAGCGCTCAGCTTGCTGCCTCAGACCAGTACCCAGCCATTGTGGGTCTCTACAAGCTAGGAGGTAGCCCGATACATTTAAACCAAAGGTTCAATACAAGAAGTACAGATGAGGATTTTTCCGTCGAGTAAAAGTAAGATTTTATAAATTTTCTCTTTTAGCGATCTCCCCAATTAAAATATCCTTATTAACTATGATGATCGGATACAGAATCCTGCAAGTGAGATACTACATTTAGTATAGGGTTACTAGGTAAACTGTTACCAAATACCCGGTTTGTAACAATGAGGGCCCCTCACCCTCCTAAAATGTAAAAAATAAATA
Source organism: Oncopeltus fasciatus (assembly GCA_000696205.2). Classification (NCBI taxonomy): domain Eukaryota; kingdom Metazoa; phylum Arthropoda; class Insecta; order Hemiptera; family Lygaeidae; genus Oncopeltus; species Oncopeltus fasciatus. The sequence goes on along the minus strand of KZ807737.1, from coordinate 112,860 downwards.
AATAACCACATTCCTGTAAACACCTTAGAATATAAGAAATAGCATCAGGTACTTGCCTAAATCCGGTACACTGGCACAGCTAGCTTACCGCGATACATGTGTGAAAATAAAATTAGAGGCTACAAAAAAAAAAAAAAAGAAAAAAAAAAAGAAGTACTCTCCAAATTTGTAAATTCCACTGCTTATTCTAAATAATTCACATTGTTGTTCAGTACAATCGCAAATAAATATAAGAAATGTATAGAAAATTAACAGTCCCCAAGACTAAATTGTTATTACTAACCCATTTCCATGTGATCTTCATATTTTTATCATCATTATACATTATCGTCATCACTACTTAAATCGGGCATACTCTCAATAAATTTGGAATAATTGATTAAGTAATTGATGCACACGCATTTAGTGTGTTACTCTCATTTTATTTTATATATATTTATTTCCTTATACATGTTCTGTATAAGATCCCTATAAATTTTTAAAGGTTCTGAACTATGATCAGTAGTTTTATCATAAACCCATTTCATCGGCCATAGAAATAAAACCTTTATTCCTTTATAATGAAAGCTTGAAAATAAACAATAATTTTTCCTGACTTGAAATTTCGTTACACAATTTACTGTAAGCCGTAGAGAGAAGTATAAATATAGATTTAGAACATGATAAAGCAGAGTGTAGAAGCGGCTTTTGTTCCAGGCACTGAGTACATAAAACTTGGGGGGTACTCCAGAAGCCAGTCTCAGGAAAGGTAAATAATCAGTTTCCCCCTCTCTGAGGAGGATTTTAGGTAAGTGTGTCCATCTGATAGACTTTGTATGTTCTTGTCAAACAGGGGGAAAAAAAAAATTCAAAAAAAAAAAAATTCCGCAAGAGCTGCTAAAACTAAATAGACTCCGGAATTTTAATTTAAAATCGATATAGATAATATATAAAAAAATTTCATTATGTATTTTTTGGTTCCGTTTTAAGACTTCAGATAACTCTAAATTTGCCTAAAGTTATAGATAATATTTAAAAAAAAAAAAAAAAAAACTTATTTCGTCATAGATGCTTGAGAGAGAGAGAAATTAGGATCACTTTTAGTCGGACTCTAGACTATACACGACTATGGACAATGCATGGTCTGAGAGAATGCTCCAAAATCATCCGGACTGGACAGTGTCTCTTTATTCATCGTAGGTAAGTTTTGCCATGAGCTCATTCGGGGTTAGAAGCAAAGGAAGAGAGGTGTTGGACCGGTGATGTGATCAAAGTCGGTCATCCCATGATGTGGTCTTAAATAAATGATGTCATTTAAAAATTCAAATTTTTTGAAATTTGTCTTTGATTTTATGTGGTTTCTTAATTATTTGAGGTGAGTTTCCATTAAAAGCAAGAGAGGACCTGATTTTTTTAAAAATTATTCTGGAGTGTATCCATTGAATATCTCGAAACACAGACTGATAATATCAAGAATATCAAGACAATGATAACCCATTGTCCCTAATATGTCAAAGTAATATAGTAATAACCGAATTGGGGGGTATTTTTTTTAATTGATGTTTACCGTTAAAAATTACATTAAAATTTTTTATTAAAAAAATATATGTACAAAAGGTGAGTTTTTTGATCGTATATATTAATATTAGATGATTTTAGTTGGGGTTCGGTCAAGACAGATCCAAAAAAAAAAAAAAAAAATTAAAAAAAAGTATTTTTTAAAAANTATATATATATATATATATATATATATATATATATATATATATATATATATATATATATATATATATATATATATATATATATATATATATATATATATATATATATATATATATATATATATATATATATATATATATATATATATATATATATATATATATATATATATATATATATATATATATATATATATATATATATATATATATATATATATATATATATATATATATATATATATATATATATATATATATATATATATATATATATATATATATATATATATATATATATATATATATATATATATATATATATATATATATATATATATATATATATATATATATATATATATATATATATATATATATATATATATATATATATATATATATATATATATATATATATATATATATATATATATATATATATATATATATATATATATATATATATATATATATATATATATATATATATATATATATATATATATATATATATATATATATATATATATATATCAGGAAGGAGGAATATTTATTTATATATATATATATATATATATATATATATATTCGTCTTATTCTAAACATCCTTGACTTACTCTGGGTAAGCTTTTATTTATCTATACGACATTGCCCTGAACTAAAGTCTATCCTGCAACTCTTGACTTCCGAGTTTCAAACGGTTACCCTCGTCCAAAACGGCGCCCATAAAATAATTTGTTTTTATATTAATCATTAAAAAAATGACTATATTTTATAACATTATGTAATTACAAATATTACCAAGTTACTGAAAAATAAATCTTATAACATCAATAAATACTGCGTTATTTTGTACGTAGATTTTGGAATGTAGGAACAAAGAAATAAATTTATGAGATGATTTTTGTTGGGGTTCAGTCAAGGTTGATCCACAAAAAAAAAATTNACACACACACACACACACACACACACACACACACACACACACACACACACACACACACACACACACACACACACACACACACACACACACACACACACACACACACACACACACACACACACACACACACACACACACACACACACACACACACACACACACACACACACACACACACACACACACACACACACACACACACACACACACACACACACACACACACACACACACACACACACACACACACACACACACACACACACACACACACACACACACACACACACACACACACACACACACACACACACACACACACACACACACACACACACACACACACACACACACACACACACACACACACACACACACACACACACACACACACACACACACACACACACACACACACACACACACACACACACACACACACACACACACACACACACACACACACACACACACACACACACACACACACACACACACACACACACACACACACACACACACACACACACACACACACACACACACACACACACACACACACACACACACACACACACACACACACACACACACACACATAATTTTAAAAAATAGCATTAAGTTTTCGAAGTAATAAAACATTAATTAGCCTACTGCCAATTATAAAGAACAACGAAAAAGCTATATAAATAACTATTTATCATGAAAATTATAACATTATAACAAACAAAATGAATGCTCCAAAACTAATTAGAAATTGTACTCGCTTAATAGGCATAATGCCTGGGAGGGTAATGGTTGCGGAACTTGTTAAGATAAGCATGTCCTACAGGAAGTACTGATAACGGAAGGTCGCCAGTAAGGTCCAACAGATAATCTCCTAGCAACCGGCTTATCTCTTGGAGGGGGAAGGGCGACTCCATAAGATCTCGCTTTCTTCTGGGAGGATGTGAGAAGAGATTTAAATGAAGCTGGATTAGAACGTTATGCATGGTTAGGGTATGCATAGTACGCTCGAATTACTGCAAAATGTGTGTAGGACCCTTCATGGTAAACAATCGGTTCATTGTTCTAACGGTACGTATTTGCATGTCAATGGGATCTCGAGTTACTAATAAAGTATGTTAATACCACGAAAATGGGCATATGACGGAACTATTGGACTTGTTTAAAATGTTTAAAAAATCTTTTTAGACTCATCTTTTTGGAAAAATGTTACTTTGAAGAGTCTGTGACTTTTTTTTTTTTTAAACTTATAAAAGAAATTTAACATTCTTAATGCTTTTTGATTTAGATAATTATTAAATAAGGCCCTTTAAGGTTTAAAATAAATAAAAAATAAAAAATAGGGACACCAGAGTAGCTCATGGGATCATTTCGGGTTTTAGTTTAAATCCCTTTCTGGGCAAGATTTTATCGAAAAATAAAGCTCAAATCACACTCAATAAAAAAAGAATGTATGTATATTTCTTGGGTTTTCTTTTAAGTCACAATAAATACAAATGGGATATATTTATACTGTATGTTTATAGGAAAAAATATTGTATTCTAGGGCGCCTTTTCTTGTTATGAAATATATATATGTTGTTAAAAATGACTTAGGAATGATAAGGCCTTCATTGTTCTGTCAAATAGGCAATTAACCCATTAAAACCGACATAATCATCATTAGAAGTAGTTGGTACAAACGGTAGGACTTGAGGTTCCAAACCTCGAGGTTGGTACTAGTCTGACAACACACAAACCTACCAGATGACCCAATGTACTATTGTGTATCAATGTACTATAATAGAGGTTCAGCCAAGAAGAAGCTATTTCATACCTTCTATTCTCCGTCTTCATTGGTTTCTGCAAACCATCTGTTTTCAAAATAGTTTTAAACAAATAGCTTCTAAATAATCTAAAGGGTTATTTGTACCACCAATGAATATAGAACTCTCATACCTTCTATTCTCCGTCTTCATTGGTTTCTGCAAACCATCTTCTGTTGGCGAGCGCTTTCGGACATTGTCCATCTTCTGGCCGTTGAATACAGACCGTGACAGTGAACGTATGTATTCGGCCAGAAGACGGACAATGTCCGAAAGTGCTCGCCAACAGAAGATGGTATGCAGAAACCAATGAAGACGGAGAATAGAAGGTATGAGAGTTCTATATTCATTGGTGGTACAAATAACCCTTTAGATTATTTAGAAGCTATTTGTTTAAAAAAAAATTTTTTTCTTTTTAAATGTAATATTTTTTCATAAAGTGTTATTTATAATATAATAGATGTAATTTACTACACCTTATAATGTTTTGCTTGATTCTAGAAGACAATGATTCTAAAATTTACTCTTTTTTTTTGAGCCTTAAAGATTGCATTAAGGAATAAGTTCTAGTGAGTTTCTTCATTCAAGACTTTTTTTCAGATCTTTTTGACCGGATCTTAACTATCGATGTACTCATACACCATAAGGTCGATAATTATATACCATAATTCTTTTGTCCTCGAGAAGAACCTTCGATGTGTCCCTTCGTCCTTATGGATTTTCTTTTCAACCAAGTCCAATTAAAACGAACTTTTACAGAATCCAGTGTTAATCTCACAGTTTTATCTTGATGGGAATTCGACGCCATATTAAATTCTCTGATGTATGATTGGCACGCTTGACGCACTTTTGCTTTGTTGCTCTGTCAAAACATGCCAGGTTTTTATATCTGTTAACATATTTATGACTATTTAACGACAAAATAGTACTTAATATATATACATTAAAATGAATACCCTTACAGCCAGTAGGCAAAAAATACAAAGATAATAGTTAAATAAATACAAATTTATTAGTATATTTAAAATTATCCAATATTGTTTAAAAGAAATAAGTAAACTATTAAAAAGAACAGCTAAAAATCCTTCCGTTAAATTCAGAATCCAAAACTTAACGATTCCATATCCCTTTTTTTCCGGTTTCTCTTTTTTTCCAACGTTTTCACCCCTCGAGAAGGGTTATCCATCAGAAAACCACTTTTCTTTTTAAATGAAAACTAAACCAATTGGATGTTGGATTCTATTTTACTTAAGAAAAGTTCCTTCTCATTATTCTTCAACGTTAATTCAATAAAAACTTTTTGAAACTAATTAATTAAAAAGGAAACCTAAAAGCGAAAGAAGTTTGGGCATCTTCCCCATAGCCGGGGATAAAATACTTCGAAACATTTTAAGTTAAGAATTTGTCCCTTTGAACTCTATAAAGTGGTCTTAAAAAGGCATTTTGAATTAACGAATAGGGCTCTTTGAAATGTTAATTGCCTTTAAGAGGGACGATTATTACTGACTGTTAAAGTATTGTTTTTTTCCTTGTTTTCACACTGTTTTTTAGTTCTTTTCAACTTAATTAATGGGACGAAATTTTAATTAAAAATATAAATTTTATTCTATACCAGCCANAATTAAATTCGTCTTTTACTATTTAATTCCAAAAGACTTTCAGCAAACACTTTAACTTTTAATAAACAATTAATGAGAGGGAACAGAAAATAAAATTTTTTATTTTCTGTTCCCTCTCATTAATTGTTTATTAAAAGTTAAAGTGTTTGCTGAAAGTCTTTTGGAATTAAATAGTAAAAGACGAATTTAATTACAAAATTTTAAGTTTCTGGATTCAGCCGGTCTCTTACTGAATTCGCCCCCTGTAGAAGCGATGTGATAAATTAAATGTTTTTTCCGACATGAAGTGAGACAAAATAACTTATAACGAGTAAACTCAGTTCAAAGAAAAAACCCAAGCAAGTTGTTCATACTCCTCATTTTTAAGCATAACGATTTTTTTTTTTTAAATTGCAAAACAAAAATAAACAGTACTTATTTTAAAAGTAAAGACCATCTGAAGGGTTCGTTACTAGCCCAAATCAGCTATGAAAGGGAAATAGTGGGAGGGTTTGAGGAAGTCTAAAATTAAACTAAATTAATAAAATTTGATTGCTGTTTTGCGGGGAAATTAAAATCTCACACGACAAAAATTTAATTTAAGATTTTAATTTTAAATGATATTATACTATCAACATTGTGAATAAACATTATTTACAATTTTTTTTACAATTAATAAGTAATGCTTAATTTTTTAAAAGTTTTTGAAAAGAAAATTTAAATCATTCACTTAAATGATTGTTCAGTTTTACGTGGGGGGGACTTATTCCATCGTAAAAAAAAAAAAAACCTAAAATCAATCTATTTAAAATTCAGTTGGGTCGTTAACATAAATAAAAAGTTCAACTCTTCATAGTGACCTATTTTTTTTCTTTTATGATTCTGTTTTTAAGTTTGTAAATCCTCTTATGCGATATATATTTAACTTTTCTTTGAGAATTCCGTCTTCTGCTAAGTCGACAGGCTTCCGACGGATCAGCGAAAGAAACCTCACTGACAAGAGAGTTATTTATTTTTTACCATACATTTTCCTGTATAGGATTTATCCCTCCATAAGACCTCCAATAGTTTTCTCATACCTTTATATGGCCATATTTGTAAGGGGAGAGAAGTTTTTTTTGTTTAAACTAGTTGCATAGTCAATCCAATAGTTTAAAAAAACAACTTTTGGTAAGCTCAAAAGCATTGCTACAAAAAAAAAAAAAATTATAATACAATAAACAGAACTATTGGAAAATAAACTTTACACTTATTATGTTTTATGCAGATATATCATAACAATTTTTATAAAACTCTCACACACTCACACACACTCATATATATATATATATATCTAATAATAAATATAAGATAATAATAGAAAAGTTCGAAAAACGATTACTTTATTTAAAACAGAAGAGCCAGCATAGTTACGAACACCCAAAAGTGCGCGCTCTCTCACTCTCTCTCTCTCCTCTCTCTCTCTCTCTCCTCTCTCTCTCTCTCTCTCTCTCTCTCTCTCTCTCACTCTCTCTCAGGTACACACACAGACACACACGAGCTTGCTCAAGCACAATGACATTTTTCTGTTTTTCGCAACTATATTTTCAGCTTCTTATATGTAGGATCAGTAAAGAATTTAAGGACAAAAAAATCCAAAATTTGAGTCTTACAAACGCACAAACGTGTTTACATTTTCGGTCTTTGAGGGAAATCTGCTGTGAGTTAACAGTGTCTTGGACAGCTGTGTGGGTGAAATCCCATCCCAATCCGTGTCCGGATCAGCTATTTACCAGAGTCCCTCGGGAACATCTCCTGGGAGTAGTTCCCGGCTATCGAGTCAATTCCTGACACAGATCGATGTGACAGACGCCGGACACACTCTTTAGTCCTATCTCCTAGCCCGTGTGAACCGAGGGGTGGTTCTCCAACGGGAGCGAATTTCTCCAATTTATTATATAATTTACTTTTTTCCCCCTCTATTTTTATTTCCTGAACAGCAAGAAGAGGATCCCCCCCTCCTCCCTCCGGCCGTGATGCATAAGCCTATAAAACACGTGAGCTGAACACAAGATAAGGCAAATAGCTTTCATCTGTTTACTTCATCCCAGGTAAAGGCTGAATCTTTTCCTGCCAGGTATCTCTGTAAAATAAAATATGAATCCGGCCTGGACTATATATACATGTATAAATTAGTTACTGATAATGATATTTATCAAGATAAGTTTAATTGATCAAAATATAGAGATCAGAGAGAATTTCCTTTTCAGTCTACCCACTTAATTTCGTTAGATACATTTTTAATACATTTCATTGATAAAAAAATCAATTATTATAATCACATAATGGTCTTTTAGAAATGTTATTCTCCTTCGAAACTTTTCAAGGCATATAGATTTCCAAAGTCGAATGAAAAAGTGCTATACATCTGCATAAATTTTCCGGAAATGGATGAACCAAATTTCTGGTATTTATTTATGGAATTATGTTCATATTTTCTACACAGTGTGAATTTTCTTCAATTACTCTAAGGAGATTAATTGGGTTAAAAATTCGAAAACGCATAAAAAAAAATGGCCACCAAATTTCTCTACTTGGGGTCGCTGCAATTTGGCGAATTTGACGTTTTGCTATTTTATTATTATTTATAATTTATAATGATATACTGAGGTTAGTGGATGAATGGTTCTTGCCAGGACGATGCTCCTCGCAGCTCATGAATGCATAAAACCAAAAATTTAAGTAACATTATAAAAACATGTTCAAATTAGTGCATTAATTTTGTACATTGCATATCACTTTCGACTTTTAAATTCATTAATGCTAACTATCATTCACTTAAATGTTTAATATAAAACAATATTGAATAACTTAACTGAAGCAAATTTGATTGTTTTTAAAAAAACAGACAATTTTCTAAATAAAAAAAATCCTTTGGGAAAAAAAAAACCATTGTGGTAAAAATTTTTT
>KZ807737.1:75730-87092 GCA_000696205.2 Oncopeltus fasciatus | reverse complement strand
ATATATATATACAGACGTGACGGTGAACACATGTATTTGGCCTAGAAGATGGACAATGTCCGAAAGCGCTCGACAACAGAAGATGGATAATCGAAGGTATGATAGTTTTATATATATATATATAAATACTTCTACAATCATTTGTAGGAAGAAAATATCGGTCTTCTAATCATGTTAGCTATTCACGTAGGCTTCGACGGTCGTCAGATGTATTTACCATTTCATCTTCCGGATTGGACCGAGTCAAATTGGTGTTATTTGCCGAGCTTTCGCACATCATGTGATGGCTTCTTCAGGGCTGAAAAGAGAATGAGTTATATTATATTTATAGTATAGTTATAAATAATTTCTTGATGAGCACTTCACATGAAAAATCAGAAGATATATATTGGTCTATAAATAGGGAGAACCTTCCATAACAAATCAGTCGCATGGTATTCACAAATTTAGGAAATGTATATGGTATATATACTTAAATTGATAAGTTACAAAGCACTAGATTACACACTATATTCTCTTTTCAGCCCTGAAGAAGCCATCACATGATGTGCGAAAGCTCGGCAAATAACACCAATTTGACACGGTCCAACCCGGAAGAAGAAACGGTAAATACATGTTAGCTATGTTTATTTAATTTTTATTTTCTTCCTCCAGTGTAGCTCTTCTTATGTTTTGTGTTTAAAATATAATTTTTTTCTGTATTTCTTTTCATGTAGTACTTAATTATACTGAACTCGTTAAAGTTTTTCTTGCTAACCATTTTTGTTAACCGTTGTTGGTCCTAAATCTTTATAGGGTATTCAAAGTTGTTTGAGTTTGGCGAATGCCTGTTCTCGAAAGCCGTGAAGCATAGTGCACACCATCGTCTTAAGAGGAGATAAACGCTTTCGAAATGACTTGTGATAGTGTGTATAGCATGAAGTTTAAATTGCGAGAATGAATTGGGCTGTGGGGAGTCATTTGTGAGGCCGAAGAGACTCCAGAAGTGTCCTTCAGGAAGCGGCTCTTAAAGTCGCATTTGGAAACGTGCAGGCCAAGTTCTTGGAGGACTGTTCCCGGAGTCACTAGAAGCTGAGTGAGGAGAGGTCATAGAAGCCAAGTAGTTAAGGATGCGCCATGGGAGGTACAAGCAATGAGGATCCGAATTGACGAAGAAGGAGTGGGTTAAGAGGTTAGCATGAGGTTCACATGTGTACATTAGGGTACTACAGTTACTTCCTCAGGTTATAGCACACGTGTTATAAAAACGTGTGGAAACAGATTTCCCTTTCTCCATTCTAGATGGGCATAAATGGGAATGAATAACTAAGTATATCATATAAGCCAGAGAGAGGAATGAGTATAAAAGGAATGGAATTTTAAAGTAGCCCAATACTGACCAAAATTGAAGAAGAGGAGAGTACTCAGATATCGTAGTTATATTATATTTATAGTATAGTTATAAATAATTTCTTGATGAGCACTTCACATGAAAAATCAGAAGATATATATTGGTCTATAAATAGGGAGAACCTTCCATAACAAATCAGTCGCATGGTATTCACAAATTTAGGAAATGAATATGGTATATATACTTGAATTGATAAGTTACAAAGCACTAGATTACACACTATATTCACCCTATTCACTATTAGGACTGCTCACAGTCGGTAGAGAGAACACCGAAAATTACAGTGTTATGGTATTCACAAATATATATGAAATGGATATGGTAGATATATACTTTATAAATCGAATAGTTACAGAGACTCTATGGGTGTTGAATTACACATGATATTCACCCTATTCACTATCAAGGCTACCCTCAGTCGGTCTCTCAGCCGACTCTTTTCTACGAGAACCTTCCATAACATTACAGTGTTATGGTATTCACAAATTTATGAAATGAATATGGTAGATATACTTTATAAATTCATTAGTTACAGAGACTCTATGGGGTTGAATTACCCATTGTATTCACCCTAATCACTATCAAGGCTACCCTCAGTTGGTCTCTCTACCGCCGAGATTCTAGGAGGATCTTCAATAACATTACAGTGTTATGGTATACAGAAATGTATGAAATGGATATGGTAGATATATACTTTATAAATTCATTAGTTACAGAGACTATATGGGGGTTGAATTACACATTGTATTCACCCTATTCACTATTAAAACTACCCTCAGCCGGCCTCTCTACCGCCGAGATTCTACGCGTATCTTCAATAACATTACAGAGGTATGGTGTTCACAAATGTACTAAATATTTTAAAATTGAATTGAAACTTTCTAGAACGATCATGGCCCCTCTCTTTTATCCGGATCTCTGGCTTTCTGGGGATAATTTCCCGTGGAAAGTTTTTTTTTTTTTTTTTGTCCGGCAAGCAACAACTTCTTAAATTTTGTGGGATTCAGAATTCCTACAGATAATAATAACATTTGTAATTTTATTAATAACATCATGCCTAAGTAAATAGTTATTTAGATAGCACAATCATGCATAGTTTATCATAATAATTATATATAATAATAATTTAAATAAACACTGCATTTTATACCACTTTATCAAATTCTATGAATTGTATTTTTTTCGATATTTCCTCTGATTTTACGTACTAGACACTAGATATAGTAGCCACTATGAAAATAAAACCATTTCTTTAAAAAAAAAGAAAAAAAAAAAAGGAATATATATGTGTACAGATATACAAACATACATACATACACTCAAGCTATAGGTATACGTGTTCGTTATCAATAAAATATTTTGCCAATGGGAGTGGTGGTTTACCTATAAGTTTCTTCAATATAGTAGGAGTGATGTTTAGTTTAGAATTGTTATACAAGAATTACAAAAACTCTTCGTTACTTTTGTCTATTGAACCAGAAAATATTTTACAAATTACACCGCAAAATTTTACAATTGTGAGTGGGGGTTTACATCATTACGAACTTAAACGCAACAGTTTAAAAAACACAATTATTTGTTTTCTAATTTTAAAGTTTGGAACGTCATTTTTAAGTGCAAAGGGAAAGGCTGAATTTGTAAAAAACGAACCAATAATATAGGGAATTACCTGAAATGCCGTTTGTGTGTAAAAGCTTTTGAAGCTGTGGCGAAAACTCAACAGGCATCATAAAATATCACCCTCAAACTCATTGATACACTAGTGAAAAACTCAAAAATTATTAGTTTATTTATAAAAGAAATACCTTCATAAATTCGATCTTGAGAATTGATCTCAGTTTACATTCTTCCTGCGTGATAGGTTTTATTTTTACTATATAAAACTAAAATAAAGTAAAACTGCACAGTTAAGATAGTAAACAAAATATTTTCTGTCAATATAACACTTGCATATTGAAAAATAACGAAAAAAGAGAAATTGGAAGAATGGGAGATCCTACAATACACTTTTATAACAATAAACTATTGTTTCAAAAAAAAGTCTGGGTATATAGTCCCTCTATATATCTCTATAGAATCTCTTAAATAAAATAGTAGTAGGGGGCCATCCCCCCCCCTCTGGATGCAATCCTTCTGCCCATGCAGATGCAAATGAAAGACATAAAAAAAAAAAAAAATGTAGTCAAAATGCCGGACTACGTTATATTGACGTCACGAAATGGATAACAGTTTTGGGATCGTTGTTTCTCCCGATTATCCGAGATGAAATTTCCGGATAGCGTTGCATTTAATTGCAATTATTTCTTTAAAACACTATCTCAATTTGACTCTGGTAAACATTTTACTTCATTTTCATTTGAACCAGTGATAATAATAATAATAATAATGATGATGATGATGATGATGAATGCGACGACGACGATGATGATAATAATAACAATAATACTTAAAATAATAATGGAAGTCTTTAAAATCCGTCAGGTTTTAGTTATAAAAAGTTATTTATCCTAATATAGCTCTTAGAGGAATTAAAATGTCTGCTTAAGGTTCATTACAAGTGGACATCGGACGAGATTTAGCGACAAAGTTTTCCTTAACAGGCGAATAGGACAATGGCAGTGATAGCCAAGATACCTGATGCTTGCTCTTGACTGCAGGTGTGCAAACACATAATCACACTGAACATGGTACATAAAAACACTTGAAAAGTGACTTGATACAGTTTAGAGAATCGATATGGTTCTGATTGAAAAGCCACTTCAGCTACCAGAAGAGGCCTCGTCTGAAATATGCCTGTGCCCCCCTCCCCCCTCCACCTCCCTTTCGTCAGCTTAATTAAGCCTAAACACAAACTATAACTAAAGCTGTGGAAATTAATTAATTAGGATGAATGTAAACACACTGGAGAATGGGGTGTATACCTCGAGGCTGCCGGCACACATTGTGCTCTCTGTTGCTTCCCAAGAATTCCATCGAAGGCATACCGCAACAGCCGATTCACTACTGAAATTCCATCTATAATCTATTAAAGAGGAACAGAGATAACAGCTAAATCAGAATTTAATATAAGAACAAAACAAAAAAAAAAAAATTTTAAAAGGCCAGGATACTTGTCGTTCATGTTATCTTAGAATTCTTGTTCAACTGCACATGACAGAAACCTTAAGAAATGTCGGCGAGGAAGAAAAAAAATAACTTCTTCATGGCTGAATCAAAAGTAATAGTGATTGCATTCACCCATTCTTTTCTATTGCCATTCAATGCAGATCTTTGTTCAAAACTCGAGTGAGGAGAACTTATATTTCCATTTAAAGTGCACTGAAGTGTAGGAGCTCAGTAGTAAACAGAGCAAAATGTCTACGAAAGGAACTGTAAACAGCCTTTTTATAGGATAAAGTCACTAGATGAAGAGAAACTAAAATGTTTAAAACAAACTCTAAAAAGAAAAAGAAGTTTTCATTTAAAAGGCATTATTAATAACAAGATCAAAATTGGAAACAAAATTAAATAACGTCACAATAACTTAGTTTTAGTTCAAAGCATAATAACATTTCTCACTGAATGTAAATAATCTAAAGGATTATTATAACTACCGATGAATATAGAACTATCATACCATCTATTATCCGTCTTCATTGGCTTCTGCAAACCATCTTCTCTTGGCGAGCGCTTTCGGACATAGTCCATCCTCGTGGCCGAATACATGTGTTCTCTGTTACTGTCTGTATTCAACTGCCCCCGCGCTCGCCAACAGAAGATGGTTTGCAGAAACCAATGAAAACGGATTACGGAAGGTAAGATAAAAGCTATATAGGTTGTATCGGAATAAAATTCAAAACAGAATTAAGTTTATAAAAAAAAATATAGATAAATTGGAGTTCAATTCAAAAATTTATTTAAAAGAAACTAGGAACAAATGTCTATTTGATAGGCGCTATACCTACAACCTAATGATATCATTATACATTGTAACAGATTTTCCAAAGGGAAATCAAGCTATTCACGTCGGTACCATAAAGCAACTTTTGAAATGTGCTCCAGCAATCACATTTTTAAAATAATAAAACGGAATTCTGGATTTAAGCTTCCTTTTGCCTAGGGGTTTGGGGGGTTTAGAGAGAGACCCAAAATTGAAAATCTTTATATCGCCGTTATAATTGCTATTATTTAAAAAAATGAATAAAAAAAATTTGTTGTAAAATGTAATTGGATATCATTTATGGCCTATTATAATCAACATATTAAAAAAGAATATTAAGAAAGTTATTTAAGTATATAATTTATTTTGTTGGGTGAGCTCTCTTTTTTTATTTTTTTTTTATTTTTTAATGGCGTGTCAACCGTTGGTCATTAACGGGAGATGACCTAAAAGGGTGGTCACCCAACACTCAATTCTTGCATAGCTTTCCTAATATTATTTTTTTTTTTAATCTGTTGATTTTTTCTATTTTGAAAAGATGCGCAAAATCACACTGATGGTCAATAAAATCTATAGGATCTTTCTGTTTGTCAGTTGTTTTTTTTTCCAGCCCCTGGTAAAACATCTTGAGTAAAAAAGGCAGAGGTCTCAAACACCTCTGATAATAAAATATTTCATATAAGAATATTTATATGCGAAATATCGAAAACTAATAACCAAATAAAAATAATAAACATTAAAACGCGTAACTTTCTCATATACATTCAAAAACCCATTGAATTAAAGATTGATAAAACTAATATTTTGAGTCACAGAAACACTTTTTTGTGTTTTTATATTCAAAATTCTATCCGTTCAATAGTGGATTTGTATCAAGTAGTGTTTGGAGTTGTACAAATTTTTTTGATAAAAAAATTTAGAATATGACTATAAACGTTATCTGCTTAATTTTAGAAACTCTTGCAGGTCGGACTTTTCCCATTTCACACACACATACATATATAATCTTCATGGTTGGTGGTAGGTTAGCCGTTGAGTATTATATTGGAGAAATCATTAAAGGTTTCGGCCAGGATCAAAAAGAAAATACTCCAAAATTGTTAGGTAATTATTTTATTATTGCTGATGTTTTGACTTAACTTGTAAGTCATCATCAGGGCGATAGTGATGTCTGGAGAAATCGAGGGAGATTAAAGTCACATCTCACAGTGCAGAGTTAAACTGATATACCAAAGCAATTTAGTTATGCACTCTTTGATGTTACCTTAAATCTCCCTCGATTTTTCCAGACATTACTATCGCTCTGATGATGACTTACAAGTTAAGTTAAAACGTCGGCAATAATATAATAATTACTCAACAATTTTGGAGTATTTTATTTTTCTGATCCTGGCTGAAACCCTGACTAATTTCTTCAATTCTTCAGTTCCCTACACTTTAAAAGTTCATTATTTAATTTATGATCATTTTTTTTGTAGGAAGGATGTAGTTAAAAGTAAGAATGAAGCGAAGAAAAAAAAATTATTAATTCAAATCCCATGTTGATTGGACTCTAATAATTTGACACTTAGAAAGACCATAAAGTCATCGACTCTGTAATGAACTTTCTGAAAGAGTGCAGGCTATCAAATCTTATCTAGATGCATTTTCAGTATGCTTCTTTTCTATTCCCTCTCAATTTTTTCTTTCTTAAAAATTTCATAGTTTCCTAGTACAAATAAATTACTATCTACATCCACGTAATAACTATTCGCATTACATTACATCTCCCCAGAATCTATCGCTAAGAAATTTTTGTTCTTTAAAATATCTTTCCGCTTCTATAAAATATCTCTCTGGCATTAATGACCAAAAGGTTGACCCCCCATTAGAAAAAAAAAAAAAAAAAAAAAAAAATTGCTACCTTGTTTGCATTTGAGTAAAAATAATTGTGTCACCATTGGTTTTTGACAGACTAAATACTTCTGCTTAGTGAATATATGGCCTAATATATGATTTTTTCCATGGATAATTTGTACAACAACAAGTGTAGTATTTCAATACTTATTTACGCAACTAATAGGACAGGGAATATTGCGTCAAAAATGTGAGAGGAAGATTTTATTCCTACCCCCCCCGGGGGGAGCAACAATGCCCCCACATCCGCTTCATGGGTAATGGAACGTGAAAAATCTCGGAGGGCGCCATGTAGAAATGGAATAAAAGCTGAAATCTTTTCAATTGATCGTACATCAGCTTTATAGAATTTCACAGTTGGCGGGGTTCAGAGGAAGAGAGCTCGAGTGAGAGGAAGTAGGGTGGGTTTTGGTGATACAAAAAAATCTCCAGGGGAAGGTAATTTAAACAACCTAGTGAGCACAAAACAATGTATAAAGTTGGCTGCAATAATAGAATTAAAGAGGAAAATGGCTTTATTTTCAATATCATTCTACAGACAAGTGAATAAGTGCAAAAGCTTTCAGACACTCTCATTGGAATTCGTCAGAGCGCACATCCACCCTTTGAAGAACTATTAATTCTCGAAGGGTTGATTCTTACAGTTATTTATCGTTATGTATTAGTATAATCAAGTTTGACCGCTTTGCTTACTATTCACCCCGTGAGTCAAAAGCCAGCCTTAGTGATCCTGACATTAACCATCATTGATAAGGTTACAAAGTAGAATTACATGAATAGAAAAAAGGAACAAACAAATAATGATTACTGTATGTTCAAAAGAAGAGTTTTTTGACCTTAGATATTATTATTAGATGATTTTAGTTGGGGTCCGGTCAAGGTAAATCCAAAAAAATACAAATTTAAAAAATGTATTTTTTAAAAAGATTATCTGCCGACGTTTCGGCTTACATTGTAAGCCACAGAACGTCCTCTCTCGTCTTCATGATAGACAGCCCTGAAGATGGCTAACAATGTAAGCCAAAACGTTGACAGATAATTTAAAAAAAAAAATACACTTTTTTAAATTTGTATTTTTTTGGATCTACCTTGACTGAACCCCAACTAAAATCATCTAATAAAAAATGATTACTTTTGTAATTGTACAGAATGAACAATTTCATAGTTTTCCCTAACATCTGAAGCAAAAATTCCAGTTTCTTATAAAGCTAAAATTTCCATTGATCTCATACACTAAAGTTTTCTTAAATATTAAATACCATATATTTTAAAATAAATTATTACATTATATCAGTACATGTTTGTATAAATTATTATACTCTGCAGCGATATTTTAATAATATCATTAATGAATTGGTGAAGCTAATGCTTCTCCCTCCCCTCTCTTACTATCTTCTCCCTCCTTCTTGCCCTTCCCCTTCCACCATTCCTCCCTCTCTCCCACTTCCTCTCCCCACCCACTCTCTCTCCCCCCCCCCTCCCCTCCCAAATATCTATCATAAGAAAGGAAAGATTTCCACAAAGTAGATCAGACAGATTCGTTCTCAGTGGCGGACTACCAAGTGATTTGCCCTGTAATAACATTGACCTATATTATTATTGTTTGCCTTAATACGGATAATTATATCAATGATAACACGAGTTGATGATGATGATACTGATGGTTCTTAAGATTTCATAAAGGCATACGCGAGTTCAGGCGAAATATTATGCCAAACACTTTAGAAATGGAAATTTGCAATTTCCATAATTGTGGAATTTTGCACAACAATTCTAATATTTGAATAACCTCAAATTCCAAATATAACATTTGATATTAAAAGTGTGAAAAAAAAAGAAAAGAGGAGTTTATTTTAAAAAGATAAAAAAAAAACAATAAAAAAAAACATTCAAACCGTTAATGCTTAAATTCAAATAATTGATAGAATACCATGTAATTGATTACCTTAAATCGTTAAAAATTTCAAACACATACTAATAGATATTGAAATATTTTTTTAAAAACAAGATGTTCAACTTTTCGGAAACGCATTTAAATTAATAATCATTATTTAGCGTGTACTTCCCTTAATGGAGAAGCTGCCTAATGACAGAACTCCTAAATCTCTATTTACAATTGTTTGTTTGTTTTTTAATATTTTTATTATGAAGTGTTGGCAATGAGAAGGTCACGGGGCCATTTCCTATTCAGGCAGCGTGGTGGATTATCAGGATGGGTAATACTGGATAGAGTTTAGGCTAAAGGATTGGAATGAATGGAAAGGTCTGAGTAGAATTTATTAAAACGGGTTGTAATGACGTCTTTAACAAAAGGGATTTTAAGGTCATTGTGGAGTGAGGAGGTTGCAACGTAATAGGATGTTTAAATTAATAATAATGGGAATATTTAAATAAATAACTTTGTATGATTAAAAATTGAGAGTAAGAAATTAGTTTTTTTTTTTTTTTTTTCTGTGCTTTTCATTAAATATGCTGTGGATTATTATATTTTATAATTGTGCGTTTTAATATTTTCACCCTTTCGCCTTACAATTATTCTTTGTACATCTACTACATTTTGGTCTCTTAGTTCTTCTTTTATTTCATTTCATATCCAAAAACAAAAAGATCAAAGTCTGGAAAATAAATTACTCCTACGGACCTGTTTAACTTTGGATGTAGGATGACATTAACAGTCATTTGTTGTTTACATTTAATAGTTTCTCCGCTCATTTTAATGTAGCCTCTTCAATTAGCAAACCTCCAATTTTTCTAATATTTTTTTCTTCGCCTGCTACCCTGCAATTGCTTTCTTAATAAAAAAGGGTGAGGCCCAGTCAAAGGTCACATTTTCTACAGCCCTCTGGATCAAGGCAAATCTATTGTGTTCCACAGATCAAGGGAAAAACGATAAACCTTCCGGACCATTCCTGTTTTGTTTTTTTATCCAGTGAATCATTTTCAATCTGCGTTTTTATTTATTTTTTCTTCTTCTTTTTTTTTATTATTTATTTATCCTTTATTATTATTTTTTTTAAACTTCTAACTAATAAACGACAACACTAAAACAAAATAAAATAAACAAGAAGTTCAAACTAAAAAAAAAGACAAATGTGATATCGATAGCAGGTGGGTTTCCCTGGAAGAAGGTTAGTTTGTCTCACTGGAGCAGGCAAGCCGTGTTTGCTGTGCAAACCTGCGGGTTTCCAAGAAAGAAGGTTAGTCTACCTCCCTCGAGCAAAAACGATCCAACTCTTACGGCATGCACCCTGCCTAGCTCCCTTTGTTACGGAATGCACCCTGCCTAGTTCTCTTTGTTACGGCATGCACCCTGCCTAGTTCTCTTTGTTATGGCAGGCACCCTGCCTAGATCTCTTTGTTATGGCAGGCACCCTGCCTTGTTCCCTTTGTTACGGAATGCAACCTGCCTAGTTCTCTTTGTTACGGAATGTACCCTGTCTTATTCCCTTTGTTCAGCATGCTGACCTTTCACCAACCCTTCACCAACACTTTCACCAGGTTAGATTGTTTTGTTTGTGCAAATACAATACATACCCTGGCATCCATTTCCCTTATTCAGTGTGTAGTCCTTAGTCTGTAATCATAGATCTGTATTTGTACTCTATTTTGAAATAAAACTTTAATTTTTCTACCAGGCACACTTCCCCTCTCCAGGTCCCGAGAACACTTCTAACTGTCGAAACAAATGGTTTTTATTTAATTGTGTGTCAATCTTTGGTCATTAACGCCAGGGAGATATTTTTAGAAATAGGAAGATATTTCCAAGACGAAGAATTTTTTAGCAATAGATCATGGTGAGTAATAAGGAATATCCAGCAACAAGCAAACTATTATTGATAATCATAGTTGAGAAACTTCCTAAAATAATAAAAGAATATACCTAAATTTTTAAACTTTGTGGTGAATATTTTAAGTTTAAGCCCACTTTGAGATTTATTAAGGGCTTTTAATGATGATTTTAAGATTTTATTTTTTAAGAAACCAAGATAAGGGGGCGAACCAAGAGACTTTTTTATTTATAAATATTATTTAATTATGTTATTGTACGAAAATTGCTGTACCAAATGGAATAGTTGAGTTTCATATATAAAAGTAATGTTAAATGTAAAATAACCCTCATGAAGAATATGTTTTTATGTACTAAATGTTAAATACAA
>KZ807737.1:29234-52160 GCA_000696205.2 Oncopeltus fasciatus | reverse complement strand
GCCATTCCCGCCTCCAGTGTACTTAAATTAAAGAATGAGATATTATTTATTATTTTAGTTAATAATAATTTATTTATTATAATTTATTAAATATATAATAATAATATTTAAATTAAAAAAAATGCCGTTAATTTAGGTTGTTATAGTGGTCAAAATAATCCTGTTTCCTGTCTTTTATTAACTAATTTATAGTAAACATATTAAAGGGTATTTATAGGGCCTAATAACCTAGAAGTTGATTGCCCTTCAATGATCTACTACTACTACTACTACTACTTACCAGACTTGTCTCGGTAGCATAAATGGAAAATGCACCGGCCCGGATAGCAGGAGATCCAGGTTCGTGTCTTGGCTAGGGCAGTTAGATTTTTATTATGTTCCCTTGCACTAAAAATTGTTAAAATTTACGTGGGATTAAATACCACAAAAAAATAATATTTATGAGTTTTCAAACGTTTTCCTAATCCCCATTTTCATCTACACCCATTAAAATTCTTGGAGACAAAAATACATCTTAAATATTTTCAACATTTATACAATTATTATTCAATTAAAAATATTTTCACATATTATACATTAAATATTCAACACAAATTTTAATATGCCTTTATTATATATATTTCAATAGAATATAAATGTTAAAAAAGTACTTTCAGCAGAATTCCTGATGAAAAATCAAGCTATATTCACGTTGTGTCTTTGGAAAATTACGTACCTTGGAGCGCTTGNTTTCAGGTTTTCTTCAGGCTATGGGAATTAACAAGGGAGAGAGTTACGAATTGCGTTACAAAATAATGTTTTGTTTTCTGTCATGAAAGAAAGTTTGAGAATTATCAATTATTAGATTTTGTGATTATTGAGTATATATATATATATTTCTGCATGCGCTCTAGTAACGGATATTTTAAAAATAAATAGAATAAATTCAGTATTTAACACTATTTTTACAAAACATTTGTGCTCTTAAATAACTGAAATTACACTCTTAAATACTTTTCTTAATATGCGTTTTTTTTAAAACAAACATAGATGAAAAAATTGACTCACCTTTATGATAGCAATGAGGATAGCTTACAATGTAAAACGAAATATCGGCAGATAATAAAAAATATACTTTTTTAAATTGTATTTTTTGGATCAACATTGACCAAACCCAAACAAAAAAGTCTACTGATATTTCTTTAATTTTCGGTGGTGTTTAGGATGATAATTATTACGAAAAATTCATATTAAATTGTATTTTTATATTACTTACTTAACACCATAGACAGTTCTGTAGCGTTTTATCTAGTTTGTAGAGTTTATCTTTTATTATAAATATCAGGTTTTTGCTGATTTTCTATTTTTGTATTTTCTTATCTGTTCAAAGACTAGTCAGAGTACTTTCAACAAACATTCTGAAAGTTAAAATGAAGTGGGGCGAAGGGAAATAGAACGACATAAACGAAAAAGAAGGAATATCTTGAAGAGGAAAATAAAAGAAGAGAGAAAAGTGGAATATTAGCAGTCTCTCTTTCAAGAGAAGAAGAAGAAGAAGAAATTACTCGAGGACAAGGAACATCTTATTACTTTGTTGCTTTAATGAAATATTCCAGCAGGTTTCAACTGGATTTTTCTCTTCTATTAGAAAAAAAAGAAAAAAAATCTCGCTAGTTTTGAGACATTTACTTATTCAAAATGAATTGCCTTTAGTTTCTTTTGATAAATAATTAGGAATAATGGAGTCAATACGTGTCAAATTCAGACACCCAAATTTCATTTCTCCCGCGGAGTTTCCTCATAAAAACAGAATAAAATTAATATTAATTTTAAATAAATGTTCAGAATAATTACAGTGAAATATCGAGAAGTACTAAGATTTATTTAAAAATACCTTGAGACCAGTCTTTTAAATAAAATTTATTATTGTAATAATTCACACTGAGGAAAAGGGATACAGGCATAATTATGAGTATACATTTAAAAAAAATTAGCATAATTAAAAATTCAAAAATCAGAGCAGAAAGCGCCTCAAGCCCATTTGCACTCCGAGCACTTCATTAAGGATAATGAAATGCAGACCAGGATAATGTACATCATTGAAACAGTCATCACATTAGAGTGGGTTCCAGGCCTTTGTAATGTGCAAGGCAATGAGATGCCTCACACAGATGCAAAACTCTTTTGTGATCTTTATCAAATTCTTGCAGGAGAAAACACCATATCACTTCATGCCGTGATTAAAAGAAAAATATAAAGAAAATTTATTCAATTGAATTATTGAATGTGAATTAAAGAGAAATATGTGTAGGGAAATGGTTGACATTGAATTATTGAATTCGAATTAACGAATAGCATTATGGATCTCCTGAATTCAGGCTGTTTGTGACCATCAGAGTGTTGTACTGTTATGAGGGGACTTACCCATGAACATCTCTATGGAAGATTTATAAGAATCATAGATTAGAGAACGCTATTGTCAAGGCTCGTACCCTGATAATTTCTAATGGTGTTAGCCCCCCTTTCAACCACTTAGGGGCATGAAGTGAGTGGCTATCTACAGGTTGCCACCTCATTCTATACACCCATGGCTCAGGACAGGCTTTTATTTATAAAGAAAAGATTGACCTGGGCGGGATTCGAACCCGTAGCAATAGGATTGCGAGACCCGAACGGATCCCTTTGAGCTGCCCAGGCGCCCCTTATTGTAACAAAAGAATGTCACGAAAATTTGATCAATCTCCCACTAACAATATTTACAAATTCTTCAGCTTTGAGTTGGTACTAAATATTTCTACTTATGATTTACAATTTTATTCTATTTTTCTAATTTACATTTCATAAGAGTGAATAATTATTACAATTTTATTAGGCTAGATTCAGAATAGTTAAATAGTAATTTAGATTAAAAAAAAAAAATTTTTTTCCATGGGAAAACCTAGCTATTCAAGTTGGTATCATGATGTGACCTAGAGAATTTGAACTTTCTTTATAATCATACAGATTGGTACTTCTGTTATGCCAAACATGATCTGTTAAAATTTATAAATATATCTCCAGCCTCTTTTCCCCACTCCTTGGGACGAAGGGAGAGAAGTCTCCCCAAAAATTTTAAACATTTTAATTTTTTCTTTTGTGTGATCACTACACTCTATCTCCTACCTGTTCATATTTATTACATATATCGCAGCCTCGAGTGTTTCATTTTCTATATATTTTTATCAACATAAATATAAAACTGTTTACGCACTATTTTCCTCAATTTTAAAAATTACAAAGCCAAATTCAATAATTAACCTTCTTCTTGTAAACCGTCGGATATGTTCTTTAATAGCTAAAATCGCGTTAAGGAGGAAAAAGCAATAGAACAAAATTTATGTAAAAAGTAATTTAATTACATTTATATTCTATAAAGTTGAAAAAAAATTAAAATTCAGAAACCAAATTCAATATTTAAGCTATTGATAGCAAATATATTACTATTATTAAAAAAATTATAATCGTAATGTCATGGTAGTTATCTTTTGAGTACGAAAAAATTGATAAAATACAGTACGTGCAAAGAATATTTTATATTTAGTGAATTAAATTTACCTATTCACTCTAATCCATGTCCATCTTTAATTCTTAGCTTAGACAGCTCCTGAGTGACTAACATCTTCTGAAATAGTCTTGGGTTTCAGAAAAAACCCTTCAAAAAGTCAATCAAATTCAATTATAAAGAAAAATATCATTTGATATTTTTATTAATGTAATACACTGAGTTAAGTTACGGTTAACATAACATATAAAAAAAAAAAAAACTTTGTGAAGAAGGAGGAGGTTGGGGTTCGGTCAAGGTTTATTATTAAATAAAAAAAAAATAAATAAAAAAAAATGGTGAACCAAATTTTTTGCCAAAGTTTTGCCCTGAATTTCAGGTTTTCTTCAGGCTATGGGAATTAACAAGGGAGAGAGTTACGAATTGCGTTACAAAATAATGTTTTGTTTTCTGTCATGAAAGAAAGTTTGAGAATTATCAATTATTAGATTTTGTGATTATTGAGTGATTTCCACTTTTTAAAATTTATGTATATGAAGTGTAGGAAAAAGTTATTAATTTGAATTATTAGGACAGTAGCAATAGTTTAAAAATTTTTCTGACTAATTTTTTTAAAAATTGAATTAAAAATGATAACAGTTTACCGAGCAAATCAGGTTAAAGGAAGATGGAATTTACAAACACCTACAAATTAGTTTCTTTAAGAAGGCGGCTGATGTACTTAATTGATTGCATTTTATCTTGAAAAAAAAGAACTCAACTATATTTGTTAGTTTTTATTTAGCAGTGAGTAAGTAATGTATAGTTCAATATTCGCAATTGAAGTATTGAGGTCGAAATAAAAAAACAAAAACAAAAAAAAAAACCTGCATGCAATCGTTATTCGAATGAATTTAAACATGAAACGTAATATAACGTATTATAATTAATTATAAAGTATTTTTTAGAGAGAAACATTATGAGCATTTTTATTTTATGTTCGTTACATTTTAACTTACTTATGGTAAATGTATTATGTATTGTTGTACATGCAATATTTTACTAGTTACTAGTAAGAGGTAAAAGTGGAAAAAGAACCCTTTATGTGAAAGCTCTTTAAGAAAAACCCCTTCTTAAAGAGCTTTATCCTATTTTTTTAAATTGTTTTGAATACATCTTTTATAATAAACTATTTAAAGGTTGATTTTGTAAAGTGAATACCAACCTATCACATAACCTAAAAACCTTACAACCGATAAGTGACTAATAACATTACAAGAACAACACCTAGTAACCTAACTTAACAATATCTAACAGCCAAACAACAAACAATATTAAAACAACACATAATAAAATTAATTAATTATTATTAACAATCTAACCTACAATAATAACTAACAAACAATTAACAACAATGATATCAACAACACCTTAATTACCGATAACTTTACAATCAATTTTGTAAGCTAACTTGACATTTCAAGAAGTTTCAGATCAATGAACGTTAGATTATTGATGGGTGGGATATGATTTATGAATGGCCTGTTTAAAAGCCATTAAGTCTCGTTTGTATTTTGAGATTATGTTCAATTATATTCAATATTATAGTTTGATAATAATAAAATTTTAAGAAAGTGTTTTTTTAAAAGCAGAGCAATTAATTAGAAATAATTACTTTTCAAAAACGGCCTACCGCGTTTAAATACGGCTTGTACGTGTTTTTATTATTATTTTAAACCTTGTCTTTAAGGATAACGAGTAAGAATGTTTTATAAAAATTAGAGACACCTGGCTTTAATATTACATGGGCCACTCAACCTTATGGAAGACTTGACAAAATTTTTGCAACAGAGAGGGATCCATTTTGCAGCTCTCAGACGTTTTAAAATATGCAAGATGAAAGAAGCTAAGATAAACTCAGTAAAAGTACATTTAAGAAGCGTTTGTTATTTCCCCCATAAAGTAAATAATATCCAGATAATAGTATGATGGGTGATCACAATACCGAATGAAAATTCCACTTTAAAAAAGAGTTTTAGTCTAACACATTTATCAATGAATTAGTTTAAAAAGGGATCAGAAAAAATATTATGTTTCTGCTTCGACTTTTATCTTTATTAAAGGCAAGCGTAGACCAACGCAAAAAAGGGAAAAACAAACAGAAGAAATAAAATAAAAAAATCTATAAATCGGCTGCATGCCAGTTTTTTTTTTTTTTTTTAATGCTTCAGTTATATCTGCAAGCCCCACCCAGAGCGCAGAAATGAGTGTGTGTGTGTGTGATAGTTCATCGCTTTTTTCTATCCATTTTGAACGCTGATTTTTTAGTTGCAGATAAGTTAAAATAATACTGTATTATTTTATATATCTTTTTTAAGTGTGGTGTTTTGAATATGTAGCTATTATGCAAAAAATTAAAACTTCATGTGCGAATAATGCGTGTTTATGACAACAAGGAGATGCCATTTGGATGCCAAGGAAATATTGTCTTGAATTGAACATGCAGCAAGAAATATAGGAAAATCTTTTTGTTTAATTAAGATAAAAAATGAAACATGTTATTTTGGTCTAAACCACCCTTATTGATTCGTTAAAATACGTTATTTTATGTTTTAATAATTTTTTTATTAATTATTATACGTTTTTTTTAGGGGGGGGGGGGTTCGGTCATGGATCCAAAAGCACACAAATTTTAAAAATGAGTATATTTTTAATTCGGCCAACGTTTCGGTTACATGTCTAATTGGAAAACATTCTTCAGTGAATGGAAAAAAATTCAAGCGGTGAGAATGGGCTGACCACTTACCTTCTAGGTATAGTGTGCCATGTATCAAGAATAAATACATTCCCGACAAGTATTTCTCCACTGGGCCTATATGGCCTGTTGTGGGACTGGTTCTTTTTTTAATAATTATTTTATTTTTGTTTATATTTATTCTATAAAGGCAAATAATTTACACTACGCGTATTACGCTCTTCAAAAAGGTATAAATATAAAATAACTGGTAAGAACTGTTATCAAAAAATTAGAGATATAAATTTTATAAACAGACTGAAAAAAACTCTCTCTCTCTCTCTCTCTCTCTCTCTCTCTCACACCCCTTTATCTCTTTTGTAGACTATTTATCACTCTCTTATATTCTTATAGAAATATTTTATCATATCTGAAAGTATCTGATATTTATATATTTATTGGGGAGGTAAGTCACCTCTATCAGAATTAATCGAACTCTAAATAAATATTTATAATAATAAACTGCAACAACAGATCTGATTTCCTGATTTCAATATATATTTATTTATTCATGCAATAACCCTTCTTTTTATAGCCCATAAATCTATAAGTTTCACAAATATTGTCCCACTTTCAATAATGTACGTGTAGTAGTAAATGTTAAATAATGGGATATAATCACGACATCTATGGGGAAAAAAAATGTGTTATGTGATATTGCCTCGTGTAATTTTTTTGTAACGGAATTTGCCAAATAGCACAAACATTATTTTTATTATAGTAAAGAATGCAAGCAATTTATTTTAGCTATGAAGCAATTCATTTTTATCAGAGCACATGTAGTCAGTCATTTGTTTATTAGAAGTAATGAATTGAACGGATTTTTGTAAGTAGAGCAGATTTTTCCTCCTCATATAATTTTACATGAGAAGTTTTAGTAGAATGTTATGTTTTATTTATCATAAAATATTTATATTACAGTAGAAGCGTTTATTTATTTTACCAAAAGTTTATACAATTTATTTTGATTATTATGATCTTACAAAGAAGTAGAAACAAACATTTATTTTATTATAAAATCTAACTAATTTGTTTAAATACAATGTGTAGGTGTATTTGTTGAGTGTTCATTCCCTTTTGTAATCTACAAAGAGGTAAAATATTACTAAAATGCCATATATGAAATATCATTATAAATAAAGAGAACATAATTAATTTTATGGATATTTTGAAGATCTGAACGACAAGGTAATCCGGAAGAACACATCTACTGTTGTATTTATTGTTTGATCGAAACCCAAATTAGAAAGATATGAACTCCAATAACGAATGCACCAGATCCGGTATGCATACTTACTACCCCTAAATCACCTGTGGATCACATCCCCAAAAATATTATTCAAAATGTAAACCCCCGTGTACTTGCTGAAAATTGCTAACAGTTTTCTATAAATATACAGTAGATTCTGAACAAGTGTTTTCTGTCTAATGTATTTTAATTTAGATGTACTGTCATTGGGCAGCTTCTCTATCAAGCGAAGTACACGCTAATTAAAACATTTATTTATTTATATTATTATTGTACCCTATTACAGACATAAGATTATTGTATCCCATTACTAGATGCACAAGTACAAAATATAATAAATAATAAAGTTCCTTTTATTAAAAATGCATTTTAACATTACCGTTTGTTCGTACAGTAAATATGGGAAAAGAAAATTTGCATTTTCTAACTTTTTGACGGTTTCCATACCTGCTAAACGGTTTGAATTTAATTTAGGTCCGCCTGACCTAATCCAAATAAACTGATCGGGAGTGTCTCCTTGATTCTATGATTCTGTTTCAAATTCTACAGATCCTGTATCACTGGTTACTTTTTACTACAAGATTTTGATATCTATAATATATCAGTAAAAAAAAATACAGCTTAGGAGAAAATGTTTTAAAATCTACCAAGAGGACACACCCAATAGCTACCACCTAAAGGAGTTCATTGGAAGAACTTAGAAAACAATTATTAAGCAAGCCAGTGACGAAACAATAAATTTGGATGTTAAGTGTTGAGTATCAATTAGGAATTTGCAGTGGGAATGAAATGTTTTGTTTAGTGCGATGCTTAGCAGAAGAGAACACTTATTTAGTACTCATTGCGTGGAAATATAGCTTCTTGTTGAGTTCCCAATTTAACACACTTTGTACATTAAAAATAATAAAAAACCGCATGACACGATAAGGTAGTCTTTAATTACTATAAAAAACCTATTTGGTCATAAAAAGTCAAATTTATTTTTCAGAAAAAAAAAATATCTAAAATAAATTACAATCCCTATCAAAACAAGCGCTACACATAGACTTCAACATCAACACAATACAAAAATACATCACAATTTTATTGAAGCTTTGGTGATACTTCTTGTTAATTTAAGTTAGTTACCCAAGTAAATGACTAAGGAAATCACTTTAATGATTTTTGCTCTAGTGGGGGTTTATTGTCAGTAATACGTATTAAAAATTAATTAGTTAATTTTTTATCTTCAAAAGGAGAGTTTTTTTCCCCCCAGTCATGGAAATGTGAACTAAGGGACAGAACGTCCTCTCTAGTCTTCATGATAGCCCTGAAGATGGCTTACAATGTAAGCTAAAACGTTGGCAGATAATCTTTTTTTTAAATTTGTATTTTTTTTTTGGATCTAACTTGACCGAACCCCAACTAAAATCATCTAATAATAGTTAATTTTTTCATCATTTTAGATATCTCACAAGAGTGGTATCTATGTTAAATATAAATAGAAGAGAATCCTATTAATATGATTTTGTTATTCAAGTTATTCAAGTATGCATTAATAGTCTCGTTGGTGAGAAAGATAAGACCTCTCTGCACCATACTTGAGGCTTGAGCGAAATGTCAAGGGTTTGATTCTAGCTTGGACTCGTCTCTTGTATTTTTTTTAAATAATTATTTTTAAGATCATTTAGTTACTGTTTGTAAAGACAGAGGTGACTTTATTAAAGAAACACAGCCGAAGAGAAGTGGGAAAGAAAAACATTATTTTCAAATGTTTGTAGTAAAGTATACATAACGTGGCTACTGGAGGAAATAAAACAGACTGGAGTATCGCTTCGTTAAAATTTAACGTTAACTGGAAGCAAGTAGGAAGTCGTAATAGACCAATTAACCGCAGTCTTACCGAAATTCCACTAATTGCAGGTTCTTTTTGGCCAAGGAAATACAGTTCTTTCTCTACCCCTCACTTCTCCCTTTCATCCCTTCTCATTACGGGGAAGTTGTGTAACAAGCCTCCTCCGTAGAAGGAGAAGTAATTTCCCCATCCGGGGCTTAGCTACCAGCTGGAGGAGTGTGTGTGTTGCGTGCGGCCTACATTGGGTTAGTCAGGCTAATGCGGTGTAAGCGCCCGCTACAGAGATTAGTGGGAGTATTTCAGTCTGACGGGGGAGAGATTCTCAGCTGAAAAATAACTGAGCAATTTCCCATGCTTTTTTGATTCATAAGCATAAGTTGCTGCTGAGCAGAAATGAGACGCCTATTTTAACAAATCAAAATTAAATCCTCTTAGCCTCAGGGGGCTCAGCCTATAGCTCAAAAAAATCCAATTTGGTTTCTCTCTTTAAATTTCTGACGCTAAAGCCCTTACGACGAATTAGTGTTGCAATGATATCCATAAATTATAAAAGTAATAATAGGCCGCAAGTCAACATAGAAGTTTAATTGTTAAATAGCCAGAATTTAATGAGGAAACAAGATTATTATATATTTAAGTGAAATGGACAGATTTTTGACCGTAGAGATTTTTTTTATTGGGGTTCGGCAAAGTTTTGGAAAAAAAATTAAATTAAAAAAATGTGCTTTTTTAAATATCTACCAACGTTTCGCCTTGCATTGTAAGCCATTTTCAGGGCTATCAAAAAGGCAAAAGGGGACCTAGTCATGAATATGTGATCTTAGAGACACGAGAACCCATCACGCCTTCATGGTACTCCTGAAGATGGTTTACAATGTAAGCAATAACGTTGAAAGATAATTAAAAACTACATACTTAGATAATTTTAGTTGGGGTTCGGTCAAGGTAGATCCAAAAAACACAAATTTAAAAAAAAATGTATTTTTTAATAAAGGATTATCTGCCAACGTTTCGGCTTACATTGTAAGCCATCTTCAGGGGTATCCTGAAGATGAGAGAGGACGTCCTATCCCTAAGATCACATTTACATGAATGAAATGCTCTCATTTCCATGACTGACTTTCAGTCATGGAAATGTGAACTTAATGACAGGACGTCCTCTCTCGCCTTCATGATAGCCCTGAAAATGGCTTACAATGTAAGCCGAAATGTTGGCAGATAATCCTTTATTAAAAAATACATTTTTTAAATTTTTTGTTTTTTGGATCTACCTTGACCGAACCCCAACTAAAATCTTCTATGAATATTATCTACGATCAACAAACTCTCCTTTTGAAAAACTACATATTTAAAAAAAAATTGTATTGTTGGTTCTATCTTGACCGAACCCCAACAAAATACACCTATCAGACCTATCTATATTTATATTTTTAAAAATTATTTTAATGTAAATCATTTAAGATTTAAAAAAAAAAATTTAATTAAAATTTGCATACTCCAAAGGCGTCGGGGTAGCTCAGAGGATACGTTCAGCCTACCAAACCTGGCGCTGCGGTTTCAAATATCGTCCTGGGTGATCTTTCATAGAAGAATAAAAGATTTAAAAAATGGCTGTTTAGAAAAGAATTACCATATGTAAATAGTCCCTCCCTCCACGACCGTAGAAAGTTAGAGGGAGGTTATATATAATAAAATAATAAATAAAATTTGTGATATCCGGGACCTAAAAATATATAGACATTTTGAAAATCGAGTTTTTCAATCAGTTCCAATGTTTACAATACTACAATTATGAGGTAGAGTAATGAATCATAGATTTTCTCAAAGAAGAAATATAGTTTGTTATTTACATGGCCTTATCTTGAAAAATAAGTAATAAGAAAAGTGGTATCACAACAATATTATCTTTTATTCAGAATAGAAAGTTAATTAAGGAAGAGCGTAAAGAAACCGGCGAGAGTCAGGCGTGTGGCATAAAAAGTAGTTCTCCCGACTGGAAGAGGCGAAGGCATGTTTTCGTTGAATTACCGTTGAGTTAATGGTGTGTATCCACTCCTTCCTGGACCTGGAGAGGCCAAGCTGGAGGAGGACCGCCCAGATTGAAAGTGGTGCTGTACAATCCCCAGTCCATGCTAATCAAATTGAGAGGAAGTAAAGGAAATTTAATTCACTTAGAGACTCCTGAGCCCCTCTTACTGAGTCGTGTCTTCTAATCGTTCTCCAGTTCTTCCCTCAAGTGGATCCCGAGGGAGCTCTACAGACTGAACGGGAAGAACTCGACAAGGAGCTATATGTCCATGCAATGAGTACTAAATAAGTGTTCTGTTCTGCTAAGCATTGCACTAAACAAAACATTACATTCCCACTGCAAATTCCTAATTGATACTCAACACTTAACATCCAAATTTATTCAAAAAGAGGGTTTCTTTGGACCGTAGATATTATTCTTAGATGATTTTAGTTGGGGTTCGGTCAAGGTAGATCCAAAAAACACAAATTTAAAAAATGCATTTTTTTAATAAAGGATTATCTGCCAACTCTATGGAGTCATGGAAATGTGAACTTGGGGACAGGACTTCCTCTCTCATCTTCATGATAGCCCTGAAGATGGCTTACAATGTAAGCCGAAACGTTGGCAGATAATCCTTTATTTAAAAAAATACATTTTTTAAATTTGTGTTTTTTGGATCTACCTTGACCGAACCCCAACTAAAATCATCTAAAAAAAAATCCAAATTTATTGGTTCGTCACTTGCTTAAGAGTTGTTTTCTAAGCTCTTCCAATGAACTCTTTAAGATTGTAGCTATTGGGTTTGTCCTCGCAGATTAGCTGTATTTCTTTTTTTCTGATATATTGTAGATAACAAAATCTTGTAGTAAAAAGTAACCAGAGGTACAGGATTTATAGAATTGGGAACAGAATCCCAGAATCAAAGGGATACTATCAATCAACTTAGGAGTGGGGGTTTACATGAATCCTGAATTTTAATTAAACAAACAGATATCCATCATTAGTTTTTCCTTATAAAACTTGGGATTCTGTTTTAAATGCGAAAACGTTCGAGTACATTATATGGGACTAATAAGTGCTGGGGATTACTTGATATATGATGAAGAGAAAAAAAAAAAAAAGTCAGAATATAATACATAAATACACAATTATCCTTTGAGATTGAGTAATTTGCTGAGTTTACGTAGTTCCTTAATGACGAACTTTTCTAATTTTTATTTTAAACTATAAAATTAAGATAATTTTATTCCATTTTTACAGATCACATTAATTTTTTTAAATAATTCAATTAATTAATTAATAATAATTATGAGTTCAGTATTTGTTGTTCTTAGTTTAGAGTAATGAGATTCAAAACATGTTTATTGAAAGAAAGTCAGAATATAATCCATAACAACACAATTATTCTTTGAGATTGAGGAATTTGCTGAGTTATCGTAATTCCTTAATGACGAACGTTTCTAACTTTTATTTTAAATTATCAAATTAAGATGATTTTTTTTCAATTTTTACAGATCACATTAATTTTTCTAAATAGTTCAATTAATTAATTAATAATAATGATGAGTTCAGTATTTATTGTTCTATTATATCACTGTAATTTTTTTGGAATTCAAGTTATTTATAATTATTATACACATATATCACATGTGTTCTATTTTGTGTAAATGATCTTCACCTGTTATAATGTTTACATAAAAATACAGATTGCTTCGTAAAGAGATAAAGAGTTAATTATACTCAAATAAATGGTGGTACAGCTGTTTGTCTTTTATGACTATATATTTTAAATTAGCTAACATTCCTTAAGGTTTATAAATGTTAAAAGCTATTTTGACATAATTAGTGCACATAGCAAGATAAATGAAAATATTGACATATAACGCGCTTTAATGAAAGTAACGTAAAAGTGGCTGACTAGTTTCAGGGAGCTGACGAAGGGTTAAAATCCATTTTAATAGGATGAATGTGGAGGAGAGGGTGCCACCAAGACCAACCATTTTTCAACTTGCACTACAAATTTGCACTCGAAATTCTGAATTAATGGAAGGGCAAGTGGCAGGACAAGTTAAAGTTATTACCAAGTTGGTGAAGCACAATATACCAATGCCCAATACTTATTTCTCCCCTCCCCCCCCCCGAAATTTTGTCTCCACTATATGATTTATCTATTATTTTCAACTATATGATTGAATCAACTCATATCAAGAGGAAAACCATCCATAAAATACTATCACTCACTATTCAGAAGAAATACTATATTAAAAATATTAATTTTCTAGTGGTATTTAATCCCAAGTAAATTTTAACAATTTTTTGTGCAAGGGAACAGAATTCAAATCTAACTGTCCCAGCCAGGACACGAACCAGGATCTCCTGCTTCCCGGGCCGGTTCATTAACATTTACGCTACCAGGACAAGCCTGATAAGTTATTAAATTCCCTGCACTAGTGTTGAGAGTTTAATCTGCGAGGCAGACGAATATATAGTCTTATGCTCGAAAGAGCTGACATTGTCAAGCTGTTTAAATGACTCTAGTTATTTAATTTTAATTTTATAAATATTAATTTTCTTGTGGTATTTAATCCCATGTAAATTTTAACAATTTGTAGTGCAATTGAATAGAATAAAAAATCTATTTGTCCCAGCCAGGACACGAACCTAGATCTCCTGCTTTCCGGGCCGGTGCGTTTCTATTTACGCTACCAGGACAAGACTGATAAGTTATTAAATTCCCCGCTGTCCTGGCTGGGACAGTTAAATTTTTTATTCTGTTCCCTTGCACTAAAAATTATAACATTATAAATTGTCAGACCCATACGACATTCAA
This sequence comes from Oncopeltus fasciatus, assembly GCA_000696205.2. NCBI lineage: Eukaryota > Metazoa > Arthropoda > Insecta > Hemiptera > Lygaeidae > Oncopeltus > Oncopeltus fasciatus. The sequence goes on along the minus strand of KZ807737.1, from coordinate 37,943 downwards.
CTGACCTATTTTAACTTCACTATTATATCTTTCGACCTACGCAGCTGCCCACATAGTAAATATTTTGTAATTATACCTAATTCAATCAGTTAATCTGAGTTTATTCTATTCAGACCCCGTTTATTATCCATTACATACTTTTATCTTTTTATTTAGTCACAACTCTGTTTATTCCCCAATTCCTTGTCTACTTTCAGGCATGGTTGTGGTTTGTGCAGTGGCAATACTATAAAACAATCAGTAAAATATGTTAATGCAAGATATACACAAATGAGTTTATTCTGCGTATGCGGTAATGAGTTTTTCTTTTTGATCTCTGACTTTTATAACTCTATTATTCTCACTTTTGAACGGAAGTGGTTCAAATACAACTCGGAATTTTTGAATAGACACGTGCAAAATTTAGTGTAGAAAAAATGGCTGGTCTGGGTCTGTTATGAAAGGTGAAAACAGTCGAAACCCCATAACCTTACTTTTTCGCGTAATTACTCAATTGCCGGCTTTATGTAATTCATTTGCTCATAGATGTTTGGCTGAATGCTTCTTAAGCCGCCGTGATCGGATAATAACTGGTATTGGCTATGACAGGGACATCTCATTATCGCCTATGCTCAGCTGCGGAAGGTAATACTGTTCCCATAGCTAGTCATTAGCGCTGAATCAAATCTGGCTAGAGCTATTGAACGCTTTACACACTAAACCTGGGTCATTGTCGAAGGTAACTCCTCATTGCCCAATGAGAAAAGTTAATAAGCTGTAAAAAGTGTGATTATTCTTCTCCTGGGAACCTTAAAACATTATATATATTATTTTATTAGAATATCATCTATGTGTGGTGAATGGGTATGCGAAGACCATCTTAGTTAACGGGGACTGGAGAGCAGTAGCAAACAATAGAGAAGATGGCTAACTGAAGAGCAGAAGGCCTTAAGTATTGAAGAATTATAGTGCCAAGGAAGAAGAAAGAAGAAAAAGAGTCAGATTTCAAACTAATTTAAATGTTGTGACTGAGATTGGCAAGGCATATAGCCAGAATGATTCCTGATCAGAAGGATCATGGGTGAGAAAGTATTTGGCACAAGGAGAGTGGGAAGACCTTGGCTGAGATGGATATGTGGGGTGAATGGGAATGCGAGGACTATCTTGGTTAACGGAGACTGTAGAGCAGCAGGAAATAATAAAGAAGTTGGCGAACTAATCAGCAGGATGCCTTAAGTATTGAAGAATTGTAGTACCAAGGAAGAAGAAAGAAGATGAAGATTCAGATTTCAAACTAATTTAAATGTTGTGAATGAGATGGGCAGGGCATATAGCCAGAATGATTCCTGATCAGATAACCTGAAGGATCGTGGGTGTGAAAGTATTTGGCACAAGGAGAGTGGGAAGACCTGGGCTGAGATGGATATGTGGGGTGAATGGGAATGCGAGGACTATCTTGGTTAACGGAGACTGTAGAGCAGCAGGAAATAATAAAGAAGTTGGCGAACTAATCAGCAGGATGCCTTAAGTATTGAAGAATTGTAGTGGCAAGGAAGTAGAAAGAAGAAGAAGATTCAGATTTCAAACTAATTTAAATGTTGTGAATGAGATGGGCAGGGCATATAGCCAGAATGATTACTGATCAGATAACCTGAAGGATCGTGGGTGTGAAAGTGTTTGGCACAAGGAGAGTGGGAAGACATAGGCACAGATGGATATGTGGAGTGAATGGGTATGCGAGGACCATCTTAGTTACAGAGACTGGAAGAAGAAGAAGAGTTAGATTTTCAACTAATTTAAATGTGATGAGCCCACAAATAGTTTTTGTTAAATGATACGAAATTAAGTATTTGAAGTTCCTTTTTTTTCTTCTTTTTTTAAAATACGATTCAGTTAATTGCTGAATAATATTTTTAATGTAACATGAGAAATCTACTAATTATCCGCAACACCTGTGTGACAGACATTTATTTTTACTGTGTAAAAGTCATCCGATATATGTTTCTTAGTAGTACTATTGTTTGTTGGTCTTAAATATATAATTTTCTTACAACTGTTTACCTTCATTATATTTTCAAGTTAAAGGGAAATAGTACAGGTAGGAATGATAAAAAATTTAAGTATGGCTTATATCTTGATATATATTTAAAGAATGTAAACTGAATATAAATGTCTTATTAACTATAATTTTAACAACTACTTTTTGTTACATGTTTTATTTTCATTCGTTAACCCTGAATATTTATTATCAGCAGGTGAAACGCACTATTCTAATTGATCTAATTTTTAGAAAGTGTCCAAAGATAAATAAGCAAAACATTGTTTAATTGTTAAGTTCATATAGTTAAAAAAAATGAAAATACCATGTAATATTATGGTACTAGATTTCATAATTTTAGGCCCATCAAAAATTAGCTAATATTCTGATTATAGGGTTTCTCTATGCTAAAAGCCATTGACATAATTAATCGTAATTTATGTTGTAAGATAACTGCAGTTATGAGAAAATATTGATATATAACGCGTAATATCCAAAGAGCAAAATAAGTGGCAGTGCTATCATATAATTTGTAAAGTATGCTATGAAGATATACTCGAGAACTGTTTGTAAAGAGACCATTCGGACTAACTGGTAGGGCAAGAAGAGAAATGAATGTTGAAAAAAAAAAAAAAAAAAAGAAGGATTTAATACAATAAAAACTACGCGAAAAAAGAAAGATGGGTCGTTTTCAGCGATTTACGACAGCGCGATAAGTTTAAATGTTCTGAGATCTTTAGATCCACTGAGCCGAGAAATTCCTACTGATACTCACTTCCATGGCTATTGTAAGGGCTTATCTCTGCACTATCTCTTCAAGTAAATGAAATGCCACTTTTATGCTTTGCATAGTCTGTTATTGTTGAATTTTACCTGCATGAATTCAATATTTATTGAACAAAATGAGGAAAATTATAATTAAAACAACTCATATAATCTAGAACAAACTTAAAAATCTAGGTGAGTTGGAGAACTAAATTTAATATTAGTGGTGCGTGATTGTTTTTAAAAATGAGTCCATACACATTCAACCTAAGAGCAGACAAAATATTTGTGTAAAATAGTATCCAGGGTGTCTCAGAATTTATGTTCTAGGTAAATCTTTGCGGGGCGCCATGGTAACCGCTCGGGACTCGCAATCCTTGCACTGCGGGTTCAAATCCCGCCCCGGGCAAGCTTTCTTGTATGAATAATTATATTGTGTATTGCTAAAGTTTAGGGAAACAATCTAACTTTAAGCAGGATTCGTAAATTTGCTTGAAATTGAAACCAATTTATTTAGTTTTTAAATGACTATTTACAAATTATGCTTGAGACAGTGGTGTGAACTCATTGTCAATGCGACTACAGTATTATTATTATTAATATTTGATAAAGGGATCCTTAGTTAGGAGGAGGAGATAGTCAGGGTTCGGTCAATGGTTTATTATTAAATAAAAACAAATTGGTGAACCAATATGGTTTTATGTGTGCCAAGAGTTTCGGCCTGAATTTCATACCTCCTTCAGATCAATGAGGAAAACGAAGGGTCACGAATTACTTGTTCTAAACCATGGTTGCTGGGATACTAAAATTTGTAGTAAAATTCATATTCCTGAAGAAAGTCTGAAATTCAAGCCGAAACGTTGGAAAAAAATAAAACCATTTTGACAAATTTTAGTGCAAGGGACAGAATAAAAAATCTAACTGTCTAGCCAGGACTAAAACCCGGACTGAAACCATTTTGGTTAATCAGTTACCTTTTATTTAATAATAAGCCTTGGAACCAACTCCGATTATCTCCTCCTGATAATTAACCAACATCTCATCCTATGGAGGATTCTCAGTTGTTTTTGAAGGACTTATTTTCTGCAGAGAAATAAGTAAGAGAAAATATGGACCATATTTATTGTATACTTTAAATTCGCTTTTGAATTGACTTTGGACATGGAGTCTATATGTAAAAGCTGTTATTAGGAACAATTAATGAGAGGGAACAGAATAAAAAAATCTATCTGTCCTCGCCAGGAATCGAACCTGGATCTCCTGCTATTCAGGCCGGTATGCTAAACCATTACACCACAAGGACTAGCTAGTTATATCATTCAATTCCCTCTACACTAGCAAGAGCCTAACTTACGAGAAAGACGAGAACTTCGTCTTAAACTCGAAGTGGCTGACATTGTCATGCATTTTGTCGGCTCTCGTCATTTACTTTTATTAAATTTTAATTTATAAATATTTTGTTTGGTTGTGGTTTTTTTATCCCACGTAAATTTTAAACAATACATGTTATTAGGTTTGCTTTTTAAAATATTAGTGTTAGGCTTCATTTCAACCCCTTAGAGTCATGGTGGTAGGAGGGGCTATCTACAGGTTTCTATTCCATTCTAAACACCCATGGCTCGGGGATATATCGGTAGAAGCTTGCCCCGGCCGGGATTCGAACCCCCGAACTAGCGCTAGGATCCCCTGAGCTACCCCGGCGCCCCGTTATTACGTGGTTTGTAATCTCTTACCTCTCTGGTCATGACGATGAGGGTTATGTTGGGCGCGGTGTTCTCGTAGAAGGCAGTGCTGTCCGTGATGTTGAGGCCGGCTGCCGGGCTCCACTCGCCCACCTTCCTCAGCTCTTCGCGTTTCAGCTTCAGCAGGTCCATCTTGAAGTTTGACCGCCTGCCTTCGGTGAACTCAATCCTGCCGGTGAGTCCGTGTAGTGTCACCTGCGCAGGCGTGGAGAACATGTAGTAAAAATGTGTAGGGGACTTGATAAGGCAATGTTCAAGTAACAGTCTGCAGACTATCAAAGAGAGAGTTTACATAACTGATCGAGCGCTTTATGATCATTTATGACATGATAATAAAATGCTCACGTAGGCTTCCACGGTCGTCAGAAGTATTTACCGTTTCTTCTTCCGGGTTGGACCGTGTCAAGTTGTTGATAGTTGCCGAGCTTTCGCACAACATGTGATGGCTTCTTCAGGGCTGAGTAGATTATGAATGAGATTATACCACCTGGTGTATAAAACATGGTATTTATAATACCTGGATTTAGAAAAAGCTCTCATTCCCTACTCAGCCCTGAAGAAGCCATCACATGATGTGCGAAAGCTCGACAACTATCAACAACTTGACACGGTCCAACCCGGAAGAAGAAAAGGTAAATATGAAAATAAAATGTGAAAATAGTTTAGCTTATTTATTTATCTATACTTCATTTTGTAGTAGAATAATCTGAATGTAAGGTAAACGATGTCGGGAAGTTTAAATATCCCATGAGAATATTAAATGACAAGAGACATCCATTTTTTAGTTGGTATTTGTATAGAATAAATGTTACCTCTTACTTATTTTTTTATAAAGGTGAATTATTCTTATTTATAATTTCCCGTTTTACTACATTTCATTAAAATGTTATTTTCACGCGTATGTAATTTATCCATTGTCCATTTGCTTAAAATAAAGTTTAACTCAATAGAAAAGCAACTGATATGCTAAAATACATATTATAAAATAAATAAATTAAAACTTAAGATATGCTTATTATTAAATTCGGAGGTCAGAACGAAGAGGTTTGAAATAATAGAAGAAAAATAGTTAACATCCGTATACCAATAAAATCCGTTCTTTAGTTTTGAATTTCAAATAATATGAAAATTATCGGAAGAAAACGCTATGTAATGAACTGATATACTCCACAGTTATTATCCACAGATTAATTTGTAAGAAAATAAACAAAAAATTAAAATAAAAGATTTTAACTTTGTTTACTTTCTGTATTTTAGGCATTCCTAAAATGCCTTTAAAGAGGAAACGGAAGAAAGAACGAAATGGATTTTGGATAATTAATGAGAAAGAATAGAATAAAAAAATCCATCTGTTCCAGCCAGGACTCGAACCTGGATCTCTTGCATTCCGGCCTGGCAAGCAGGAGATCCAAGTTCGAGTCCTGGCTGGGACAGATAGATTTTTTATTCTATTCCCTCTCATTAATTGTTTAAAATGTACGTGGGATGTAAAACCACAACCAAATAAAATATTTATAAAGAAAAATTAAATAAAGTTAATGACAAGAGTCGGTAAATAGCTAGAAAATGTCAGCTCCTTCGAGCTAAGACGTTGTATTCGTCTTTCTCGTAGGTTAGGCTCTCGCTAGTGTAGAGGGAATTGAATGAGACATCTAGCGCGTCCTGGTAGCATAACCGGCTCGGATAGCAGGAGATCCAGGTTAGATTCCTGGCTGGGACAGATAGATTTTTTATTCTATTCCCTCTCATTAATTGTTTGATATAAAGGTGGCTTTATCGTCAAATTCAAGATTCCTAAAGTTTTTTTTTTTTTTTCACAATCCAAAAATAGTTGACAGAAAACATTTTCTCCCGGGAAATTTTGTCCAGAAAAGTTCACACAAAAAAATTATATTTTTCGAAACAGTGAATTACATCTAAGTACCAAGCATACATTCACCTCCAGTTTGCTTTAATGAGTATCTAATCTGATTTATTTCCTTCGGTGTCTCCTTAATGAAGACACACTATTAATAAAACAATTTTGGGAAAAATTAAACTAATCTTTCATTGGCAAAATAAATGTATGTAATTTAATTAAAATTAGTAAATTTTTTCTCTAAGTTAATGACAAGATTTGCTCCCAAGAGTAAGGTAAGTGTAGATGTACAAGTCCTAGGCTGCAAAAATTTTCTTGAACTTTTTTTAAGATGAATACATAAAACGAAGGGTAAATAGTCCCCTTAAAATATTTTGTGGAGAAATGAGGTCCATGATATCTTTTTCATTTATTCAGACAATCATAATGATTTGTATTAATTATTTTTTACTTATCTGAATTCATGTAAAAGTAACATGAAATGTAAAAAAGAGTAAGAATTTCAAGAAATAAAAAAAAAAAAATCTGCTTAGAAAAAAACAAACTTCTATGCGAGTTTTCATAGTTGATAAAAAATTGAAATTATTTAGAGAATACTTAAATAACACGGAAGCCTATACGCAATTACAAATGGCTGGTCATCAATACACTCCCTACATATATATTCTCATACATACAGAAGACAAATTAGATAATAGCTGAACTCTCTAAATATACTGGAAATATAGTAAGGGGAGAATGTCAATAGTGTGCCTGTCTTAATGTTTGCACAGACATTTCCTAGATTCTGCTCTCAGTAAATCTGCCCAGTCTTCTCTCTCTACCTTCAGTACCAACTCAATCTCCCTCTGACAACCCAGGCTAGAAGGCAAGCCATGGACATTTAATAATATAAAATAATATAGTTATAATATGGTATAATTAATAATGCAATTATTACTTATTTTGCTTTTAGTTTTTATCAATTTCACTTTAGCAGTTGAAGCGCGGTTTAAAAAAAAAAAATCAAAAAAAAATCTATTATTATTCCCCTCCCCCGTCATATCACTCTTAATTTTATTTTTTTTATTTAACTGAATCATATACTTCTATTGACCATTTCTTGCATTTTGACCTATAAGAAAGAAACAGATATTTTGTACACTTGAGCTCTTGTTTGTGTGTTTATATATATAGTATGTATTAAGTTAAAAATACTAACATTTCATCATATATATAATATTTATCATGATTTATGTAGTACAATACTTATGCCTCACTTCTCAGCTATTATGATAAGATCTAGGATCTTGAAAGACTTCAACCGTAATTGTGTAATGACACTTTTGTACGCGCATTGGGTAATACACACATTTGTAAAAATAAACGATTAAAATTGTGTAAAAATTAAAATAATAAGTTTTCAAAGGTTTTACTGCAGTAGGCGTGTCTGGCTTCTCTCAGAGTTGTGAGTAATTGAAATAGTACATAACTTAGTTAACAATAAATATGAAAAAAACATAATAGTATTTTTCTAAAAAGCTCTCAAAGGGATCTTTAGGGCTCAATAGCCTTAATGGTCAAATTTACTATTAAATTTTTCAAAACGTTTTTTCTGCAATTTTATATGAATATATAGTCACTTAATATTAATTATACTTATTATTTGCAGATACATTTTTATGTATAATAAAATATAACAGCGAAACGCACATTAGGTTGAGACATATAAAAAAATTTGTATTTCGTAATTTTGGATGAAGATGCCTTTTGCATATTTTGCTTCTAACCGATTACCAAACTGTTCCGCCTCCGTTCATTTTTATTGGTCACTTTCATGTTTTCGTTATAAGATCGACTGGGTATAGTCGATCTTATAATAAAAACATCAGAAGTGATTTTAACACTCATGAGTCAGTACAAGGAAAAATAAATGATATAAAGGTGGCAGGTTGGTTAGGCTCTCGCTAGTGTAGAGGGAATTAATTGAATGAGACATCTAGCGCGTCCTGGTAGAATAACTTGTAAATGCACCGGTCCGGATAGCAGGAGATCCAGGTTCGATTCCTGGCTGGGACAGATAGATTTTTTATTCTATTCCCTCTCATTAATTGTTTAAAATGTACGTGGGATGTAAAACCACAACCAAATAAAATATTTATAAAGAAAAATTAAATAAAGTTAATGACAAGAGTCGGTAAATAGCTAGAAAATGTCAGCTCCTTCGAGCTAAGACGTTGTATTCGTCTTTCTCGTAGGTTAGGCTCTCGCTAGTGTAGAGGGAATTGAATGAGACATCTAGCGCGTCCTGGTAGCATAACTTGTAAATGCACCGGTACTTATTTTCT
>KZ807736.1:287775-305281 GCA_000696205.2 Oncopeltus fasciatus | reverse complement strand
TGTGGTTTTTAATCCCACGTAAATTTAAATCAATTAATGCAAGGGAATAGAATAAAAAATTTAACTGTCCCAGGGCTCGAACCTGGATCTTCTGCTAACCGGGCAAGCGCGTTATCCTAATACCTTGCATTTTTATTCTATTACCTTGCATTAATTGATTCATAATTATTCTGTTTAGAAACATTTTCAAAGGAAAATATGTAAACATATATTACAATATAAGGATTCGATTCTATATAAATTCTATTTATTTTTCTACAGAATTTAAACTAACATACTGTATTTTAATGTTAATATAATACTTTTGAGAATTACGCTATATTATTTATTTTTTCACTTATTTTTTATATTCAAAGTCAATAATACTTCAGTAGGTTTTTCGTATCACGATGCGACTTAATAATAAACTTTTATATTCCTTATCTATGATTTAGAGAAGACTAGAATTAGGTAATTTAAGTATTGTATACTCATACACACTCAAACTTACAAATAAGAAAATAAATTCTTAGTTTCACCTCTGCAAAATAGATACATTTATAGACAGTCAAGTGTTTCAAAGTTCGATTAACTACTTAATTGGAAAAAATATGAGCATATTTTAAATTTAATGTCACCAAGCAAATTTGACCGGTACACATTGCACATTTGAACTACCCTCGATAGGGGTACATATGGTAATTTGCTTGCACGAGAATGTTTTAAATTTGGGACTTTTATGATTTCCCTGGAAATTTATCTTTAATGAAACCAAATGTTCAATTTAGGAAATGATGGGAATAACGGGTTGAGGGGGAGAGAAAATAAAGAAGAAGAGAGAGTTAAAATGTAAATAAAGATGGAAATAATATTTATATAATTTCAACCTTGCAGACTAAACATTTCAAGCAATATAATTGTTAAACGAAGTTCTCTTTTCTACAATATATTTGAATCAACTTCAGCGCTTTAGACTTTAAAAGATAATCTTTCGAAGCACTAGAAATGAAAGTTGAAACATCGAGTTATACTCCCCTTTATCGAAGAATATTTTCTTTTGTGACGTAAATTTGAATATAATATTTTTCACACATGAAATTGTGAATTTTACCAAGAAGTAATATCCTTCTTATGTGAAAATATTTGAAGATACTTTTTTATTATTTTTAAAATTTCGTTCCCCTTTCAGATATTATGTCAGTTTGTATCAGTCAGAGGCAGAGGAGATGAAATTTCCTGCAACTGATGGGACTTTGTACTTTATCATCCGTCAAGTAGAGTAGTAGTAGTAGATCATTGATGGGAATCAACTTCTAGGTTATTACGCCCTATAAATACCCCTTAATATCTTTACTATAAATTAGTTAATAAAAGACAGGAATCAGGATTATTTCGACCACTATAACAACCTAAATTAATAGATTATTTTTTATTTAAATATTATTATTATATATTTAATAAATTATAATAAATAAATTATTATTAACTAAAATAATAAATAATATCTCATTCTTTAATTTAGATTTTCCAGGCTATACCTGCTTTTTTAAGAAAGTTTAACAGCCCATCCACTGTAGAGGGGTTGTTCCCAAGGCACTCTGCCATATTTCTTCCAATGCCTTCCCTAGTGAAGTAATTCTGATAAACTAGGCAAACCTCTATGATGTGCTGGACTGTTAGGTGAACTTGGCAGGTATTACACTTAGGCGGCAGATCATCCGTCAATTTTTATTCAATATCCTTCGTAATCTTGAGAAAATTCTGCTTCTGTGTTTATATAGTTATTGAATAGTGTGATACTTTTTATTATTGATCGGAGGAGAACCTTTGTAATGAAACTTAAAGAAAAGTTATTTAATGCTGTGATAAAACATGAATTTGGCTTTAAGCGTAAGAACCAGGATACCGCTTACCTTAAGGAAGCCTTTTGGTTCTGCCAACTCTGACTCCCGGGTTCGAATCTCACCCAGGGCAAACGATTTTTTTAACGATAATGGTTTTATAGAATTGGGAGATAACGTATAGATAAAAATAAAATAAAATAAAATAAAACACGTTAAAACCTTCGAGAAATAAAGCCTATCCAATGAAGACTAGCTTTTTAATTAAAAGAATCTAAATACACATTACATTTAAGAAGATTGAGAAATTAATGGTAATAAATAATTCATCTGAAGTTATTTCCTCTTGATAAATTAATGGAAGCTTCGGGTTTTAAAAATAATTCCTTCAGTTTTTGACCATTGAGCGACAGATATATTTTTCTTCTACTCACATCGCCCGTACTTGGTAGTATACCCATACTACCAAGAAGCGGTTAAATGAAGAATAAGTATATACCCATATACTCATTCTTCATTTAACCGATTCGTTCCTCGTATACCCGAAAGCTTATAACCTATTCAGAATTTTTGTGGCATTTCAGGATCTATATCATATCGGTATAACAAAATCGAATGTAATAAAATATATTCAATATTGAAGTGTAAATATACTCGTATGTAAAATGTAATTATGTAACATTCTTGAGACAGCATTCAAATGGTAGGAATTTACTATAAGACTAAAAGTCAATAATTTTATCCGTCTTTATTCAACCCCTCATTTTAGTTGAACTTTTTTCTGTCTAGTTTTATGTTCAGATTGGCACAAATGTTTAACAACTGCTGAGATGAATATCTAGATATGATGATGCACCAAATTGAGCTACGAAACTTGTTATGTGGAAGTTGATAATAATGGGTTGAGTGGAGACGGATATATTTATATACTTTTTGGTTGCAAAGATTGGATTAAATTTATATTATTTGTTTCTCAGAGCATTTAATTTATTTATAAAATTAAATTATGGCTTCACGCGTCGTTCTCAGGCACACAAATAATTCAAATACTAATTTAATCTATTTAAATATATCTGTAATTAGAAGTAAATGTTAAAAGTTATAACTTACAAGTCGTACACTATTTTATGTAATTATAGTGTACAACTTTTACACCAACACAAGTTATATACTTGTCGCTAGTATTAATTTTATTCATATCGAACTTTATAATTGTAGCTACATTTTTTATATTCTTCTAAGAGGGCAAATGTTTTATTTATTTATTTTATTCGTAATTTTTCATATTATGAGGTATATATTTTAGTTAATTGCAAGTTATATACTTATGAAATTTTTATTTATATACAAAAATTTTGGGCATAATAACGAACTCCCATGTAAGGTAGCCATTGGAATTGTTGCCATGGCCCATATCTTGAAAAATCAATTAGATACTAAAATATTTATGTGCGCATGTGAATATTTTATTGAAGTGAATGAAATTGAATATTTGATGAGCAGTATTTTATTTAAGTTTAAATAATTTTATTTTTTCTTTCTTGAGCCACTTACATAAGAAATAATAATAANGCTCCTGGCTCGGACCTTCCACGTTGACAATGCATGGTTCGCTCGGGACATTATGTATCTGCTCCGATCTGTATGCCAACAGGTCCTACCAGATATTTCATTATTTGAAGATGTTCATAATATATATAACGGTATTTCTCATGACGACTAATTTCTTGCTCTTATTTGTATTCATCTCTAATGAGGTAACACACATCCCTCGAATCACACGATAAATTACAATATATTTCATACAGTTTTACTTTCTTTTTGTATACATTGGTATATTGTTTAAAGTGTATTTATAGAAATTGGGATTACTAATAAAAGCTGGTAGGAAATTCATTCGCAGCAGAGTATTTTCTATAAAATTAAAGGCATTTCATATAATGAAATCATTCAAACCTAATGACCTTCTCAAGAAAATTACGGTTGTACTGGTGAATTGATCAAGCAGTTAGGAAAGAACGATTTTTTTTTTCTTTTCCTCTAAAATATTTCATCAGTCTCTTCCTGGCAAAAAAAAAAAAAAAAATTTCAGCTGAAGAAAAATATTACCCACTGAGTTTCAATTGAAGAATCCTTCCTTCGAAAAATTTCCCAGGAGTGGTCTGTTTCTAATTTACGGTAAGGGATGTTTTCTTCCAGCCCAACGAGTAACGAGCAACAGACGCAAACTCTGCAGTGGTAGGGGTTGGAGAGGGGAGGGAAGTTCCCATCTGTGGAACGAGAAATAAGGGCCTCCAAGTCATTTTCTACGAGGGGTATAATTTGATTTAGGAAATGATGGGAATAACGGGTTGAGGGGGAGAGAAAATAAAGAAGAAGAGAGAGAGTGAAGAGTGTGGAGAGGAGAAAGAGAGAAAGAGGAGGAAGGATGATTCGAGGAGAAGAGATAGGATTGCAAATAGATAGGAATGAGGGATGGTCAGGATAGGATTAGGTACATAATCTTCCTCCCCCCCTCACCCAGTTTTGAGGAGGGAGGATGCCTTGATAAATATGGCGGTGCCGTCTTCATTTTCCGCCATTATCATAATTAGGTGGACTGGGGAAGTGGTTGGTATTTACATCTGGAAGTAGATCGGGTGTCGCGAGTCCCACTCTCCCCGCTCTGCGCGAGAGGACCAAATTGCCCCTAATGCGTTTTTAAGTCCCCCCCGAAAAATGAGGGTCTTATAGCGAAGTGGGGGGTGGGAGGGAGAGCATAGTCTCAGGCGAGATACCGTTCCCTACTGATCCTACTACCCTTAAGCCTTGAAGGGATGCAGGGAAGAAAATGATTTTGAATAGAAAACTGAGCTGAGCAAAATGCTTTCCAATGGCGGACTTTCTTTATTCCATTCCACATTATTTTGTCAATTAAAAGGGCAGACAAATATAATTTTTTTAAATAGTTATATAAAATTTATAGAAGTAGTCTCACGAATTTAAGGAAAGAACTTTAAAATCAAAATTTTTAAACTTAAAAAACTTTAAAATCAAATGAAAACTTTGTTGTTTTCCGCAAAGTTTATTTCTATTTATGGTCAATTTTTTTTCGGCAGTGTCATCATTATCATCATATGTAATTACTATCTATACTACTACTATACTATCTCTATGAGCTACTGAGGATTTAAGAACCATCATAGTAAAACCACTGTAGTAGCAACCGAAAGGGATTCAGTGAAATCAACTTATAATAATAGCTTAAGCGTTTTCGGTTGCTTAAGAATCATTCTCAGTAACTCTTAGAGCAGAGAAGCTAACTACAACTACTTTAACTATCCAAGGTGTGGCTTATGAGATATTATATTATTAATAATCAGGCAGATATATATTATTATGCTATTAGAACTTAAATAAATATTTAAAATTAAAGGTTCAGTGTATAGATGACATTTTTTACGGTTCTACGCCAAAAATAATGAAAAACATGGTTGAACCTAAAAAAAATTTCCGCTGAGCTTAAACAATTAATAAAAATAATAAATTTTATAGTATAAAAATGTTTTACACTTTACTAATAATGTATTTTTTCATTAAATTAAAAAGAAAAATTGTTATTTAAATTTAAAAAAATGTTTTTGCTTTTTTCAGCAGTACAGTATTTCAGTCCAATTAATGTGAACAACTAGTAATATTTGTAACTTTAAATTATTTTCATACACACTTTCATTTTATTTATGTAAAATTTGCTTATTATTATAATTTGACATAATGACAATGATTAGTATATGATATGTTAATAGCACGATATTTAAGTAATTATTATAAAATAGCTGATTAAAGTTAATTATACATTTATGTTTATACTTGCTGAATTGAAGAAAATGTGCTATTGTAATAATTTTGCTGAATATTTTATTAAAAATTGAGGAGCTAAGGACATTATACCACCCTATTCTAAACAAGAGTAACATTGGGCAGCAGCTTACTCCTCTATTAAAGCCCTCTCAGGGAAGGGACTCCCTTCGTGTTCCACAAAGATCTTTCCAGAATACTCCACTGCCTCTCTCAGAATCTTTGAAATGGAGAGTTTTTTTTTTGACCGTAGATATTATTATTAGATGATTTTTGTTGGAGAAGGTAGATCCAAAAAATTAAAAAAAAAAAAGAAGTGTATTTTAAAAAGAAAGAAACCATCTGCCAACGTTTCAGCTTACATTGTACGCTCCTCTCATCTTCATGATAGCCCTGAAGTTGGCCCACATTTTAAGCCAATACGTCGGCAGATAATTTTTTTTTTAAATTAACTTTTTTTTTATTAATTTTTTTGGATCTACCTTGACCGATCCCCAACAAAAATCATCTAATAATCTCAGAATGTTTGTTTTGCCATCTTGCACCATCTCTTCTTCTGGGTTTCATGAGCCAGTGCTCTTTAATTCTAGTATGTCAACGTCACGGACTATTCATGGAGTTGGGGGCAGGAAGGCACTAATGAGCGTCACGTGTACCCAGCCAGTGAGATATGATGTACGAGCGGTCTCCACAAGTCAGCTGTCACGGCGCCGGTATTCTGTTATCAATGTTATCAATGACTCTGTCTCTACCCCCCACCCCTCCCCTTCTCCTAGCCAACAGGAAGCTAGTAATCAATTAATCTTTGGCTCCTGGCTCGGACCTTCCACGTTGACAATGCATGGTTCGCTCGGGACATTATGTATCTGCTCCGATCTGTATGCCAACAGGTCCTACCAGATATTTCATTATTTGAAGATGTTCATATATTGATATGACATTGGTCTGCCTAAATATCAGTGTAATACAAATTGATTATTATGATTTATAAATATTAATTTTATTTGTGGTTTTTAGTCCCAAGTAAATTTAAATCAATTAATGCAAGGGAATAGAATAAAAAAACTAACTGTCCCAGCCAGGACTTGAACCTGAATCTCCTGCTAACCGGGCAAGCGCGTTATCCTATTACGCTACCGGGAGAGCCAGATAACCTATTAAACTCTCAGCATTAGAATCGAGAGTCCAACCTACGAGAAAGACGAATACATCGTCTTATTCTCGAAGGAGCTGACATTGTCAAGCTGTTTAAATGACTCTCGTTATTTACTTTTATTTTCATTTATAAATATTAATTTTATTTGTGGTTTTTAATCCCACGTAAATTTAAATCAATTAATGCAAGGGAATAGAATAAAAAATTTAACTGTCCCAGGGCTCGAACCTGGATCTTCTGCTAACCGGGCAAGCGCGTTATCCTAATACCTTGCATTTTTATTCTATTACCTTGCATTAATTGATTCATAATTATTCTGTTTAGAAACATTTTCAAAGGAATATATGTAAACATATATTACAATATAAGGATTCGATTCTATATAAATTCTATTTATTTTTCTACAGAATTTAAACTAACATACTGTATTTTAATGTTAATATAATACTTTTGAGAATTACGCTATATTATTTATTTTTTCACTTATTTTTTATATTCAAAGTCAATAATACTTCAGTAGGTTTTTCGTATCACGATGCGACTTAATAATAAACTTTTATATTCCTTATCTATGATTTAGAGAAGACTAGAATTAGGTAATTTAAGTATTGTATACTCATACACACTCAAACTTACAAATAAGAAAATAAATTCTTAGTTTCACCTCTGCAAAATAGATACATTTATAGACAGTCAAGTGTTTCAAAGTTCGATTAACTACTTAATTGGAAAAAATATGAGCATATTTTAAATTTAATGTCACCAAGCAAATTTGACCGGTACACATTGCACATTTGAACTACCCTCGATAGGGGTACATATGGTAATTTGCTTGCACGAGAATGTTTTAAATTTGGGACTTTTATGATTTCCCTGGAAATTTATCTTTAATGAAACCAAATGTTCAAATAAAAATTGATCTGTGTAATATTTATTGAAATTTCAAATATATTGGGTACAAGGTATCTGGTATGTTTAAATGATATAATAATAAAACAGTAATAATGTAAGCATTACTTTTTATTTAAATTTCATACTAAATAAAAAGTATTAATTTTTGAAATAATAAATATAAGTTTATAATTGAAAGGAGAGAGACAACTATACAATACACTACGGCTATGCCAAACCGTCATCTTGGCCTTCAAAAAACACTGGCGAGATTGTCCACATACAAAGAATAACAATTTATAAATTGTAATAATTTACAATATATAACAGTTTCCAATTGCTTATATAGAAAATACGAGTAAACAATCGCTTTACACAAACTCACACTCAAGATTTCAAATAATAGCAATGATGTGTCAATAAGGAGAAAAAGGCTTCCCTGGTCCTCAAACATATTTACCAATACTTCTTTCGGGTTCAGCCATGTATTGGAGTTTTTAGGTGCCAAGCTTTCGCACATCGTGTGATGGCTTCTTCAGGGCTGAATGGAGAATGAGACGAAGCTCGGCAGCTTGGCATCTAAAAACTCCAAAGCACCGTTGAATCCGGGAGAAGTATTGGTAAAAAAGAAAATCGGATTAAGAAAATCGGGGAGCCAGGGTTGTTGAGAGGATGCGTTCGGGTCTCGCAATCCTGACACGCTGCCATGGATGTTTAGAATAGGATGGCAACTTGTAGATAGTCCCTCCCTTCATGAGTTAAATCTAGCTCCTGAGCTTAGTAGCTAATACGTAGCTTAGGTACGATAATTGCAATCAAGTTGAAAAATACTTTTCAAGTGCTTGTGAAAATGATCAGCTTGTAAAGTGTGTTAGATTTTTTAATTTAGTTTTATTAATTTATTGACTTTAGGTATTGTAACTATATAATTTTTTGATGGCATTCTTTACTCGTTCTTATTCCCGATTGTTTGTAGGTAAATTTCTTTTGAAGGAACCGACTCTTGGACGAGGGAACCTTTTGGAGCCGGAGGTAAACAGAGGTCTTAGGGTCACGTAGCCGGAGGCACTCACGAAGTTGGAGACGTTGGAGTACGACCTGGGACCGTCCTGAACGATTCCATCTCTCCTGTCCGGACGTGAGAGCCACGATAAGTGTCTATAGCTAGAGGAATGACTGAGACTAGGCGAGGAACATTTCAAGGGGGGGGGGGTTTCCGAGGATTTCTACAGAGGTCAAGGTAGGTAGAATTTCCGCTAGCAACTCTTCTACAAATAAGTCTAGAATTAGCAGATAATTTTTTTTGGGGTTTGGCCAAGGTTGATCCAAAACAAAAAAAAAAAAGCAATTTAAAAAAATGTATATTTTTTATTATCTGCCGATGTTTCGTTTTACAATCTTAGCCCTGAAGATGAAATTCTCTGCCAATAATCTCTACAGTCAAAAAATATCCTTTTGAACATAATCTAGAATGTATCTGCAATATTTTCTGAAATCAACAGTTATTACTCCCCTGATAGCAGCTATATTAATTCATGGTTATATACTTGGATGGTGGTTACAAGCGGATTATTGGTTCGGATTTAATATCATAAAATCTTAATTTTATAAAATTTTGAGGAAATAACGATTTTTCAACGAGCACACATACAAGCACAAACATTTTGAATACGCACAATGACATATATATGTATGCACCTATTTTTTTTGCCGATTGGCTTCTAGATTCGAGAGTTCTTCAGTTGCCTCTAGTGGTATTTTAGAAATCTATATCTACCTTGTGCACACTGATACACATTTTCTGATTGCGTATTTTTTTCTGGAGGATGAGCAGTTCTGCTCTTGATCGCACTAACCTTGAAGGATCAGTGATTTATCTGAAGGGCTTCAGTCCCTTGGGGGAGTTTGTTACTTTCAGACAATCCGGAGGGGCCGTCGTACTTTTCCGAACCCCCCTTCCAACTCTGGCAGGGAAAATTGCAACTAATAGTCCAGGAAAAGGACTGTGATTCGAATCAGGTCCCTTTTACAAGAGAGTCCCGCACGATAGCCATCACAAGCATGAGGGAGCAACAGCATAGGTCTGTCCACTACGGTAGTAGGCAGAGTGTTAAAAATGGCGTGAAAATGAATTATAAAAGTGCATCTAGCGTTGCAGCGAGATCTAGCGGAAGCACTAGTAGTCAAAGTGCATGCTGATTAGCATAATATCGCAATGGCGTATATATGAATAATTGCTTTAACATACCACTCTCTAAAACCGGGAGGAGTCCCCCAATTTTCAACTAATTAATGACACGAAATTCAGGATAATTTTCGTCATCAGTTGTATTTATTCAATATATATACTAATAATCTCAGAATGTTTGTTTTGCCATCTTGCACCATCTCTTCTTCTGGGTTTCATGAGCCAGTGCTCTTTAATTCTAGTATGTCAACGTCACGGACTATTCATNATATATTTATATATATATATGTGTGTATGTGTATAGAACTCTATAAATAGAGAAGAACTCTCGAATCTAGAAAATGAAATCCTCGCGGCTGAAACACACACACATATGAAACACCTGCAAAATAGCATAGAAATATAGAAACATAGTGACACTTAGGTATAAATATCATTTATAAGTACTATATATAACACCTTTAAACTGAAAGGACATTATTAAGATCAAAGAAGTTTTGTAAAGAGATTTCTGTTTGTTTGAAGACTTACAACCATATGTCAGCCATATTGTATTTATATCTATATGTCCATGGTAACTTTATTTAAATAATCATGTAAACAATAATAAATTTGTTGTATTAAGTAAAAATAAGTTCATTTTTGCTATACTATTCATATAAAAATATTTGATTATAATCGTTTCTAAATTATTGCCTGTATAATTAACGAGTACGTCAATAATTGAGTCTTAATAATAATAATATTGCAAAAAAAATAAGAAAAATGCTTTTTTTAACACTAATTTTTTGACAAGCAATTATCAATCGTGTCAGGCAGTATCTGGTGAGTCCATTCAATAAGACATGTTGACATCAATGAGTACATTTTTCACAAAAGACTTTTATTATGAACTTCTTTTTGACCGAACCTCAACTATGTTCTCATATATCACGCAATGGATTGCCTCTATCCATCATTATCTTTTATTCTAAAAAAAAGACTCTATAATAGTATTTTTATTTATTTTATTCTTCACCTAGAATTTTATGGTTCTTTAAATCTCTATATTGCTTATATATTTTTATAAACTTTCTGCTTCTGATAATAAAAACACCTGTTGAAAATGTTTTTAGACTGGATAAAACTGATTTGGAATGGTTAGGGGTAAGTACTGGGGGGTGTAGGTCTGAATGGGCTTGAGGGCAAAAAGGGGTGCTATCAGGGGAGTGTGGGGGTTCTAACTATGGGAGCGCTTCCCCGACAAAGGGAGCGTTTAGGTTATCTCTGGGTGGCTCCCCATTGGCTGGGTGCTGTCCAAATATCTCACCCCCGTCGCCATTGGATGTGAAGAAAAAAATAATCAAGTTTATCACAAATATGAACAGATACTTGAGAGAAGAAATGAATCAGGCAGGCGTTGTGAGAAGGATGGACAAGGAATTTTTTGAAATATGCAAATTACTAATCATTTTATAATGTTTGAGGGAGAAATAAGATCACTTATATACATAACATATACTTTGAATGGGGAAAACGATCAACGTTCGCAGTTATTTTATTAAATAAATATGACTATCTATTATTCACTTCGAGAAACTGACTGACCATTGATGAACAATCCAGATGTGCATTAAAATTTAATTCGGCAAACATCTCGAAACAGCCATTGCGACTTCCCCACCGTTCAAGTTTTATAAAATATTTATTTACCTAAAGAATTAAAACTGCCTAAACCCCCACTGTCCGTACGGCTAGATACTATGTGAATAGATTGAATAATGCAATACTTTACGCATTCTTTTTTACAATATAGACAATGAATAATAGTGGGCCTAAAACATAGCTCTGTGTATCACTTTCTCTCTCTGAGGTAGAAACGTACACTGGGCAGAAAAGAATCTCCAACCCCACCAGAGGAAGTCAGAGATAGAGAAAAAGTTTATTTGTATCACATATCCATACTTTCAGCAAAGATATATATCAAGAATCAGTATCTCTCTAAAGTACAACTAATTTTCTCATGTCGAATGTTGCTAACTTGTTATTCTTCTCTTATTCATACTTAGAATAACATTTGTATTTTCCTAGCATCCTTCCTCTTGTTGCTACTGAATAAAACATTACCATACAGAACAAGAACATACAAATGAAACAACAGACAGAAAGACTCAGATAAGGCAGCGATATCATATTCTTCATTTGAAACAATTTATTTTACGTAGAAATATCTCAAAATGTTGACTTTAAAAAACGTTTTTTATTGATAATAACATTTTAGTATATCTTGTTTTGGAAATACAATAATTATGTGTATAAAAATGAGTAGAAATTCAATACTTATAAGGAAGTTCATTCGTATAAAATAAAGAGGTTTTGCTCGTTGGGGAGTCCTTGGCCCAGTTTTGTAGGGGTGGTCTGTAGGCCAATAGATATTTAAGAACAGGATTTTTCTAGAGGAAAGAGGGTTGTTTGTGTCAGTCTAGAGCTATTTAGTAGGGAGTTTCTGTGAACCTTTATATGGAAAGTGATATATGTACTTTATAGAGTTTTTTTCTTATGATTAAAAGAGGCAGTAGTAAAAAAAAAAAAAAAAATTTAATATGATTGAGTTTTTAGAGCGAGGTTGTGGGTGGAATTTCTCTGAGGGTTTATAATTGTCAGAGAATGGATACTATAGACTCGGGGTTTAAAATTTTTTTTTTATACTTTATTATTAATTACTTTCTAAATGTTTTGTATCTAGTAATGTGCTGGATAATAAGGGGTAAAACAATGTGGTAATTTTTTTAGATTCCCCAAGAAATTTAGTAGGCAGTGCCAAAACATCATTACAGAATCTGTACTACTTGAATAGGGGTAATTATTTTCGACTTTTATGCAGTGACAAAATTATAGAAGTGCACAACATACACACACACACACTTCGTTGATCTAAAACACTATTATATATTATAATTATTCAAATCCTACATGAAGGAAGCTTAGTTCATTAAATGTTAACAAAAAAAAAAAAGAACAATTGCTTCTTCCATTATTTAGGCTAAAGATATTTTCTTTTCCAATTGCTTAAGATATCTTTATAAAATATATGTTATTCGAATTATATTATTGAAGTGGATTTTTATGAGACTCATTTTTTTTAAAAGCTAGATTTAAAATGAAACAAACCATGAAATTGGAGGCAATAAATAAGATTTAAACCCTTCAAGAGAAGCAATTGTGGAAAGAACTAGATATTGACGCCCCTAGATATTGCCACTGAAAACTTCTTTTAAGGATTATCGAAACTCTTTTATTTACAGAATGAATCTGCTGGAATGTTTCTTCTCTCTTTGGCTCCGACTAAACCTCTTTGGCCTTCAACTTAATCCTTCGAGAAAGGCGAAGTAGAACAATTTGTTGAAATCTACAGGGGGGAATCGCCCTTTACAGAGGGTAGTGAAAAACAATGCTTACGGCCTTTTTTCTTTAAACTATATTATTAGTTCTCAAAGCTTTTAACGTGGAAATGTTAAAATCAATGTCTTTTGTTGACAAAAATAAAATTAATTTAAAAAGTAACAACAGAAACCAGCTATAAAAATTGTTATAACAGAAATCATTTAAAAAAAATTATTATAACCATAACAATGCAATTAATTTAACATACAAAATCACCTTAAATATACAATTAGTTTTAAAATATAAACAATAATTATCAAAGAATTAATGAGAGAGAATAAAAAAAAAAAATGTATCTGTTCCAGCCAGTACTCGAACCTGGACCAATCCAGGTTCGAGTCCTGGCTGGGACAGATAGATTTTTTATTTTATTGCCTCTCATTAATTGTTAACAATTTGCGTGGGTTAATAAACCACAACTAAATTAATATTTATAAATAATTCTCAAAATTAATAATAAAAGTTTATGACTAGTGAAACATTTGTTTACATTATTTTTGTGTTATACATATCATTTTGTTTTAATAATCCAAATTATTTATTGCATTTTCGATATAAACAAGAAAAATAAGGAAAAGGGAACATTCTTTATTACCTTCTTCAATACGCGTTTTTTTTATATAAATATTAAAAACTTTACTGATAAAATTACAAGCAGTAAAATTTCAACCAAACGTNATATATATATATATATATACTGTTTGTTACTAACTATTAACAATGGCATTGAACATAGAATTAATTATAAGTCTAATTAAGTTTATTTATTTTTTCTCCTTGTTCAGTATTTACTTCTTTTTATTTTATTTTTTGTTTTTGGTATTACCATACTCCCTTGTTATAAAATATGATTATTTAAGTAAAATTATAAAATGCACTTTTACATGGTGGTTTTCAATGCAAAACAATAATGACAAATAATAATTGTACCAACGAAGCTCATAATTATTCCGCAAACAGCTGCATCACTCGTTGGGGAATTCACGTACCTGGCGACATGCTATCATCTCGGCCGACACACATTTCCAATTAACTGTACGTCAGATAATTATGCTAATAATAGCCTTTACACAAATTCCCTCTTATGGCTTTAATTTGATTCTTGAGGGGGGGGGGGGAATTTAATTGCACATCTAAAGTACAGGAATAAATTCCATTCTTCGCGATCCAATAAATATCAAAGTCGCCTTGGCGTATGTGGAAGGCGATAAATAATGAAGTACAGCAGTAACGCTCATTACAAACTGGTGGGGTGGTAATATTCAGAAGGGTTTGTATTACGGAATATGTTTTAGTGGCTTAACTCAGGGGTGATACGCCCCCGAAAACAACTTGTCCGGGAGTTTACCTCAAACTGGAGCGTTTCAGAATTCCCATTGAAATATTTAATGTCCCCCTCGACTCGCACTTCGGGGTTGGAAATTAAGACGAGCGACCCATTCCGAAGACAAGATAAGGGGTTTTTGTTAGCTCTCAAGACATGCTTCTAATTGTGTTTACATTCAGAGTCGTCATTCCTCGTTGGAAACTTTCGAAGGACTTCTATTCACTCTCCTTATTAATTATTCACACCGCCATTAAGACTTCCATTACCCCTATAAATGTCTAATACTAAACTTCCTCTCCCGTATTTTACGATATTTTTAAATATTCTTCACATTTAGTTAACCTAAGGAATTTCAAATACATTTTTGGTAGATTATAGATTAAATTTACATATGACTAACTGTTCAAGTTATATTATACAAAAATATTATTCTAGATACTGGAAAGTTGTGATAAAATAAATGAATGAATAGAAAATTCTATAAACACCCTATCTATAATAAGTGTTATAAAGAAGAGTATGAATCAGGATAGATTAAAATTTTATTTGAGCTAGAGGGTTTTTGACCGTTGAAATTATTAGTAGAGAATATATTGGGTTACGTTCAAATTCATTAAAAAAAAAATACCATTTAAAAAAATGTATTTTTTATTACCTAATTATATTTATTGCTATACAGTGTAAGTCACCTTCAGGGTTGTTGAAGTAAAATGTCACAAAAATGAGATAAACAAAAATTTATGTTATTTAAATTATTACTATATAAAATTTGACGTAACTAAAAGTGACCTGAAATGCTTAAGAAAATAATTAAAATATGTGAAGATAGTTCACTATACTGTAAAAAATTTTAAAACCGTATTCTTTTTTTGGAGGTAAATTGCTGCTCGTTAAATTTTTTTTAATGAGAGGATTATCAAGAATTCGGTCTTGATAGTTGAAGAATTAAAAACTAATTAGTATCTTAAATTTTTTTTACTGCAGCCAACGTTTCGGCCTGAATTTCTTATCTTCAATAAGGCTCAATATGAAAAAAAAGAAACATACAAAAATAATATAGAAACATTTCTAAATGTCATAATATAGCAAATTATTAGATTAGTTTTTTTTTCGTGTTCGATCAAGGTAGATCCAATAATTACAAATTTAAATGTATATTTTTTAAATTATCTACCAACTTTTCGGCTTAAATTGTAGGCCATCTTCAGGGCTGTTGAAATACAATGTCATAAGTAAAAATAAAACAAATATTCAATGATTTACATTATTATTACATGGAGTTGCCATAACTTAATGTATTGTGATATCAAAAGTATGAATGTAGTAAAATGTATAGAAAAATTCAAAATAAAGAAAACAAACTACAAAAAATATAATTAACCGGAGTGGTAGGTGTTACCTAACATGAAGGCGTGAGGAGACGTCGTGTCACCAAGATTCCATTTTCATGACTGAGAGGTAGGGTTTGAAACATATGAGAAATTTTTTGAAATGGACAACGTGGGTGGTGGAATGGTGGGGGGTTAAGATAATTGGTAAGTATACTACTTGTTTTGATGGAGGGCTAATGGTTTTTCAGAATGTTGAAAATGTTTGAATAAGTTGAAGAAATTTGTTCAATGTCAGTTCTGTCGTTAACTGGATTGTGTTGTAAGTTAATGGGAACGGTTTCAGATAATAGGTGTTTGTGTTCCATAGGGTTCAGTAGAAAGAATGGTTAAGCTCTCGAAAACTAATGTGTGTCTTTCATGAATGACGTGTTTTATTAGTTTTTTTCTTTATGTCATTTCTATGATAGTTGATTATACGGGAAATAGGGTTTTTATTTTGCCCAATGTAAGTACCATGGCATGGAACAATGTCATACTTAGGTATTGGTTACTTGCATTGCATTTGATTTCATTTTGTTCTCAGTAGTGCATTCTGATTAAAGTCCTACTTAGTTTTCACGGCTCCTGCGTGAGTTTTATTATTTTCTTCCTTTTATTGGGGAACTGAAACATTGTTAGGAGGGCTTACACTATATGAGTACATCAAAACATTTATTATCCAGTATTCTGAGTGAACCGCTTGGTGTACGCTACGTCTAACAAATAAAATGCATCCATTTGATGGCGCATACAAATGCGCTGAAAATTTATTTTCCCACATAATTAAAATAAATTTTCTTCCTTTCATTAATCTAAAAAAAACTAGTAATTGTTTCTCAATCCCCATTATATCCACTTTAAGTGAAAAAAGAAATTATGAGGAGAGAAATTATTTTCAACAGATTATTAGGACACCAAGTTCTGTCTGAAGGAAAGCCTTTCACCTAAATAAGGTTAAATAAGAAATCCTTCAGAAAAAACCATTAATAAAAGTTTAGAATTTACAGGAGCCCATAAATCACCATGATTAAAAAGGCAAGAAACTTTTAGTGAGATAATCCTTGGGGGAGGGGTTGGAATACATCTCTTGAAGATTCTCCGTGTCATACTCAGAATCATCACTTTCTTACCCTTTTTTTGTGGTAACTTTCCCCATCTTTCATCTTATCTTCTTTACTGGACGATTAATGTTTCACGTAGCGTAATTATATACTTGAAAAGTAATGACGCCATCAAGTGTTCTCTCTCTCTCTCTCTCCTGTGCTGCTTTAAAACAACTGAACCATGTTAATATAATTTCTAATTTACCGTTTCTTTTTCCGGGTTGGACCGTGTCAAATTGGTGTTAAATTAATTAAAAAAATTCTCTTTTCAGCCCTGAAGAAGCCATCACATGATGTGCGAAAGCTCGGCAAATAACACCAATTTGACACGGTCCAACCCGGAAGAAGAAACGGTAAATACTTCTGACGACCGTCGAAGCCTACGTGAACA
>KZ807736.1:263173-283744 GCA_000696205.2 Oncopeltus fasciatus | reverse complement strand
AAAATAAAAATATTATAAAATTACTTTCTACGCCTATTTCTTTTTACACATTTTTTTAAACATTAATATTAGAAAATATTTCGATTTTAAATTTTGGTCTTCCCTGGAACCCGGTTTCTTCCTAGAATGGTTTTAAGAACTTATTAAATGGCTTGAAAAAGTATACTTAATTAAAAATGAAGATTTGATCCAGGTGACACACAGATGAGTCACATCTCGCCTTCATGACAGCCCTAAAGATGGCTTACAGTGTAAGCCGAAACGTGGCAGATAATACAAAATAGATTTCTCATATTGTATTTTTTTTATCAATCTTTGCCATACCTGAAAAATTCTCTAAATATTTTTAAAATAAATAAATCAGATTTATTTAGATTTTCTAAATAAATATTTTTAAAGTATTTAATATATTGAAATATTTGACGGTTTTTCAAACGTTTCTTCTCGGTGCCATGATGAATAGCGGGATTTTATCGTAGGAAATGTGTTAATATTATCCTTATTGCCTTATGCAAAACTTAAAAAATTAAATTTGACTTATATCTTTTTTCTATTTGCTTTTTAAAATACTAATAATAATATCAACTCTACACCGACAATATATAGATCATTTCTTCAAGCAATTTTTAACAATTTAAAAATCACATAATTACAATATTAAATACATTTTAAATAAATGTAAATCTGAAAAATTAACAAATAATAATGTAAAAAATAAAGATAAGGATATAAATTAAACTTTAAGATAACAATTTTTAAGATAAGTAACTGAATGTCTTGCTTTAATGCCTTCCTTGACTTATAAGATTTTTCATGTACTCTTGTTCATGTTAATCTTTAATGAAACATGGTAAATATTTTTAGTTAGGCAGCTCCTGCATGGTAGATTCCTTAATTATTTTTTTCACCAGAAAATAAACTTTTTCTGAGGAAGAAGGATTTTCTATATAGAGGCCTGCCTGTGGCCTGTATAAGACATCTGAGAGCCAGAGTGACTCTGACAACCAGACTCCAGTGGAAGAGCCTCTGCTGTTTTTGATAAGGGTGTGTAATCAACTAATGGTCTTCAACCCTCTCTTGTAGACTCCGTTTCTGATTCCATTTCCCAAGCTTTCCACATGGCTGAATCCCCACCCCATCCCTTCGCCTAGAAGGACCAATTTCAAGCGAAATTTTAGAAGCTAGACATCTTGTTTAAACTTGGTAAATTTTGTTGGAGTTGAAAACCGATTCACTAAAGGTAAGAGTAACTTTAGAAGTTTTCTTCTTTATAGGAATACAGAGTGCCTATGAGTCAGTGAGGATATCTTTAAGAAGATTTCCCATAAGAATTAAAGATTAATTGCCTTCGTCCTTAGATGTATTTTAAGAAGAATTTCTTCAGAACTCCCATTCCTAACAAGAGATTTAAGAAAATCGTCTGTATGTCCAAATAAATAAGTATATATATATATGGGAACCAATTCAGATGAACTGANTGTTAGTTCCTTGACCGTGCAATGTCAACTACTTGTATAGAAAACTACCCTAATTAAATCTGGGTAGTCAAATTTTTGAACTAGACACAGTTTTTTCCTAACAATCCTCTGAGGAGCAACCGTTGGGAATGCTTACTATCATCAGCCTTCATAACATTGTTATTGGCTACGGGTCACTTATAATTAAGAGCAGTGAGATAAATTAAAGTTAATTTATTATCAAAAATAAAAACCTCTACATATTAGAAACTAACCTACTGCCCTTAATAAAAAACAAGTAAATAAATTTAAATAGTAATTTACTTTCGGCTAATATATTTATTAATATGTATAGATAAATTATACATGCTTATTTACAAAGAGGCCTCAGGATAACTTGTTAACCATTGCCACTTATCTCTTATCCCTTCGCTGTTGCCGACACTTGAAAGGCCACGACCAGCCCGACGCTCTGAGACATGCGATCTGACACGGAAACTGACACTGAGTAACACTAACTTATCACTGATTCAGGGGACCGCTGGCGTGCTGTTTTTAAATCTGAACTCAACTGGCGAGAAGGGACTAGAAGGTTTTCGTCTTGTTTTCTCAGTAATCCGATTTATCTTCACAAGACAAAGGAAACATCTGTATCCTTTAATTGCTCTCTTCCCGTACAGGTCTGGTCCTCACGCTACCTGCTTCCCATGCACACACACACACTACTAATGTGAGTATGGCTAGACTACAGAGATCTCACACACGTTCGACACCCACACACAAATTTATTATATCAAATTATACAAATAGAGAGTTTTTTTAACGTAGATATTATTATTGGATGATTTTTTGTTTGACTTCGGTTAAAGAAGATTAAAAAAAGAATTAAAAAAGTTTATTTGAAAAAAATACAGGCAGATAATTAAAAAAATACACATTATAATTTTTTTTATTTTTTTTATCTTCTTTGACCGAAGCCCAACAAAAAAAAAATCATCCAATTATAATATCTACGGTCAAAAAACTCTCCATTTGAACATATAACAAAACTCGGGTTAGAAAATTTAAAAAAAAAAACCCTTTTTTTTAAATTTGCATTATTTTTAGATCTACCTTGATCGAACCCCAACGAAAAATCTTCTAAAAGTTAGTATTATATTTTGTCGATAGTGAGATATTCAAGGTGTCTGAGTTATCCCCACTCTTCCATGTAGGACAGCCTCTAGTCAGCCTTAGCGATCTTGTCTTTCACCTTCGTCGCTGCTCGGGCCAATACGATCAAATTAATATTAACTCTTATCTAGGCCAAATTTAAATTAATTATGGGTAATCTGCTTAGTCACGCTGTTTTTCATGTATGTCGTGAAGTTCTGGTCAAAAAGTTTCTTCTTATTCTCCTTCGACTCAAAAATCCCCTTGCGAGTCGAGGTATGTTCAGTATGCGTGGTCCAGCTGTAGAAGTCAAACGAAGATGCTATCCAGTTACGAGATCCAAGGAGTTCTTTGGCGTCCTGCGCTACGTCATCTACAGTCCTCATCGTTGCGTACCTTCAACGACTTCCACTGGGACCTTCTTCCGTTCCTTCCCCTGCTGAATCCTCCATTTTCACAGCACGGCATGCTCAGTACAATTAAGCTTTGTCATCTTAATAAATTTCAAGGGGCCAACGTCCTCAAGCCTTTGCCTTCAGTACTCCATCATAAACTCAGCGAAGGACACCTCACAGAAATACGAGGATCGCCTGCAAGCCATTCCTGGTCATCGACATGATTCAGGGCCGTTGCACACTACTGGACGTATCAAGGTCTCGTACATTAATGTCTTCGTTGGCCTTGTGATGAAATTCCTCCTCAGCTGGGGGCTCAATACAAATAAACATCTGCTTGTCAGATGTTATCATTTTATTGATTTCATATGGCTAATCTTTTCTCTGGTAAATGCTAAGTTTACGCTTTAAAAAATTGTAAACACACATATAAAACCGAGCTATTTATGTTACTGTATTCAACGGATGTACCTATATATTGCTATAGCACCCGAAATTTAAAAAAGAAATGTAAGTACACAGGGCCAATGACTTTAATAACTTACGTGTGAGGAGGGGGGGGAGGGGGAGGAGAGATTTGTTTGCATCCTGCAGTCATTTCGCAAGCCGTTGGCTGATGATGATTTTGGATGAGGTAGGTTCGATTTTCCCCTAATCCATATACCCAATCCCTGCCGTTGGACTTCAATCCTTAAACCCATCCCCAACGACTTAAACTAAGATGGCCTCGTGACCTCTTCGGCCTCTAAACGCCTAATTGTTTTAGGAGTAGGGTCAATGGGTCCCTTTCTTTGCAAAGTAACATTTACCATATTAATAAATATATACATTTAATATATTTTTTATTCTTGTATTTAAGTACATTATACTAAGCTATTAAATTACAAGATGTATTATTAGCAGAATGTAGTAAAGAAATATTTTTTATTTAAAAAAGAAAACAGTTGAGAGGTAGTGAGATAAGCAGAAGCAGTAGTAGGTGGGGGCCACTACCCTCTTAGACTTTTAAAATATAAATGATACTAATTTGATACATATTACAGAAAAAAGGAATAACAAAATTTTTTTTTTAATTTTCATGTTTTCGACCGTTCGATACGAATGAAGCTGAGCCCTTATTCCTTATCGGAGCTTTGGAAATAATGATAATTCTGACTTGCACAGTCAAGAGGTCGCTCAGTTCTTTGATGAGAGTAAAGTTACGTATACCACAGATAGAGGGTGGAGAATATGTCTGAGCGGGTTTACCAAAGCTTACCAAAAGATTTGTTTAAGGCAAAATAAGATTTACATTATTATTACATACAATTTGTATGTAATTACAATGTAAATATGATTGGAGGATAGTAGGCCGTCGAGTATTATGCTGGAGAAATTAGTCAGGGTTTCGGCCAGGAATAGAAAAATAAAATACCCCAGCAATTTTTGTATTATTTTATTTTTCTGATCCGGGCCGAAACCCTGACTAATTTATCTAGTCAAACCATTATACTTTAGAAGTTTAACAGATCCATTGAGAATAGTATTTTTCTTCTCTTCCTCCAAAGATTACTGTGTAAATATGAGTTTTTGTTCAATATTGAGGGAGTAGCAGATGTAATAATAACCATGTGCTTGCATTACTTTACTAACAGATTTCCAGTAGTGAAATCAAGCTATTCACATTGGACCATGATGTGACTTTACCAATGCTATGTTGTAAAAATTAGAAAAAATGATCTGTTCAAAATTTTATATGTATATATGTGTGTGTATGTATATATATATATATATATTGTGCACTGCACTCTTTATCCCACCTGTTCTTGATTGCTATATATACATATACAGATATGCTAATGTTGAAAAACAAATTTATTTGACTGCTTATTGAATTAATCTATTTTCATTATCTAATTCAAGCAACTATATTTGATTTGTGCTCAGCATGGAACCTATTACTGTGCTGAATGCTTTTGTTTCTGAATGGCATGTGACAAAAGCGTAGCAGTTCCCTTAGCTGCTAGTACCCTCCTTTTGCTTGACTGT
This sequence comes from Oncopeltus fasciatus, assembly GCA_000696205.2. Lineage (NCBI taxonomy): Eukaryota > Metazoa > Arthropoda > Insecta > Hemiptera > Lygaeidae > Oncopeltus > Oncopeltus fasciatus. Next base: position 278,712 of record KZ807736.1, on the reverse strand, counting down.
TTCTCACTTCTATCCACAACTAATATCATACACTTAGCTTTTTGCATCCCTCTGGGCCGGGTGGAAGTATTTTCACGAGAGATAAAAGTTACCTTTACAGCGATGTTGACATCGAAGCGCAGTTCAGCCTCAACCAATCTCGAGCAGAGGAGATCACTATGCGAGAGGACTATGGGAACATGTCTTCTCTGGTTGAGCAGGAAGAAGGCTTTGGGGACATGGGATTTGGAGCAGATGGCCAAGACATCCTTCGGCACGCCTCCCGCCTCACACAATCTCTCGGAGAGGTACTAATTCAATTCAAATTTGTTTCCTTGGTAGATTTTAACTAATTGATGAATTCATATAAATTATTAATGGTGTGACTATTCATGGTTTCTTCGTGGATGATATTGTTAGAGTATCCTATAATGGCATATACAATTTTATTTTCATTACCCATTATAAGGTACTTGTATATTTTAAAGAGTCTTCATTCAAAGCAATCTAAAAAAATTTTGGTAAATAAAGTAATATTGCAAATTGGCTCTAGACTCTCAGTTCTGAAGATAGCTTAATCACATGAAACTATCTTTTGTAATATGTACTTTTTTTTATTATTATTGTTGTGTTAGCCTTTCTTTCAATCACTTAAGGTCATGGGGGAGGGGCTATCTACAGATTGTCATTCCATTCTAAACATTCATGGCTAAGGACAAGCCTTTATTAATTGATAAAAGCTTGCCCTGGGCAGGATTTGAACCCACAGTGCTAAGATTGTGAGATCCAAATAAATCCCATAAGCTAATCTGGCACCCCTAAATATTTGAGTAACTAGGAATGTATTTGACACAGTAAATAGAGCTTTAAATGGAAACAATTAGAGCGAGGATACTTGGTTTTTTTTTTAATTTCAAGTAGTTCTGAGATCCAAACTCATACTCTGCATGCAAACTGCTTCTATAATATATGATTTTGCATCTAATTTATGAATCAGTACTTTTTTTAATGATGAAAGTTGTTTTTACTCTAATGGATACACTCAATAATTTCCTGAATCTTTTTAAGCTTTGTGTAATTTTTTAATTCTTCTATGGTGCACCCCTTAACCCTCCAAAGCCTAGTGTGACGTTTAAGTCACAGTAGAAGGTATCCCGGGTTTTCCATCCCCCTTTCTCTTTTTCTATTGTTAAGGGTGAATAACCGGTACGTCTACCTGCAATGGGTTCTGACAGTCAGTTTAGTTCAAACAGTGAGTTGAAACAGTTGGTATTTGTGTTTTTATTGAAGTTTGAAAATTGGCCTAAAATGAACTTCGATCTTGATGCATGGTAAGTCATTTTATGGTATTATATACATATTTATAATTTTAATTGTTCGTGTTTTAGTTTCATTTGGCTCTATAGATAAAGCACACAAAATCTTAAAGTTGAAAAAAAATATTTAGCTTCATATTTTCAATCTAAACTCAGTGTAACAAATATGTCACACTAGGACTTAGCACTACCTTTGTTAAATTTTTGATCACAATTCGTCCGAAATCACGTAGCAATTGATATTTTTCAAACAATGATAGTTTTTAATCATTGTTTTTAAATTCTCGTTTTTTTCCTTTAATTAAATTACAAAAATGAATAAATAAAAAAAATAAACAAAATATAAATTTTTAGAAAATACATAAGAACATGATTTCCTTTCTGTTTTTGCTTAGTCTAAATGAAAAATAAATAATTGTGCAACAATAAAAGTTTTCATAACGTTACAATTTTCGAGAGCCTCTCTAGTTATAAATTTATTTTATAAACGTTTTCAATTACTCAGTTATGCAGGAATAGCGGAATCCTCGTTTGCCTTTTTTTAAAAATAAAATATCTATTATGGTTTATACGGAGATATATATTTTCAAATTATATTTCATCAAACAATTATTTTTTGGTTGTTTAATTTTTTTTAATCGCTATTTATTTATTGTTTTTTTAGGAAAAAAATTTCTTTTGTGGGTGGTCTCACACTTGAAGAGGCTCTCCATATCCTAGAAGGGGATGAAGATGCTGCACAACCTGAAAGCAGTGATGTCCAAGAAGATGTAGATGGCATTTATATTGCTCCGCCTGAACCAAATATTTTGACAGATGAGGACAGTGCTGATGAAGATGAGGGAGGACTCATCGACAACCTAACTGCTAGGCAGTTAACTAGTGATGCAGAAGTTGTTANTGATAGTTATCAGAAGAAAGTTATCATTTTTATTATTATTAATTTATTATCTCCCATTGAAGAACAAAAGATCACGAGGGAGGGGCTATCTACACGTAGCCACCATTTATAAAAAACCGTTAAAATTATAATTATAAGAAACTATGAGATATATTTTTGATACATAAAACATTCATTTATTAACTACAGCTCCCCTTCAGGATTTATGAAGTGTTGCGTTATCATCGTTCGATCCTTTGAATTAGAAACAAGATCTTTTTGATTTAACGTTTCACCAAGTCCATTTTGGAATTATGATAACTAGGGTATATATCTATGTCTGGTAGAGTGATTATTTGGTATCAATCATAGAAAAATACATAATTTTCCGTCTTAGTGTAGACAATAAGGAATTAAAATCCCAAAATATAAGAAAAAAATTTAAACGTTTAGTTCCATCAAGTAATTGATTTTTTCCTAAAATTTGAGGGATTGAGTGAAACCTTTTTTTAAAAAATACTAAAAAAAAAAAAAGTATTTTTTGAATAATACTTAATCCCTAAGAAAAAAACCCATAAAAATCTTTACTTTGTTTCTTTCTGACACAATTTCTTAAATAGCTTTATTACTTTCAAAGGAAAAAAAAAAAAAAAAATCCCTTTTGTAAAGTGCATGGGAATGGATTTTAATGACACCTTTGACAGGGTTTATTTATTTATTTAATTTTTTTTTTCTAGAAATATAATTCTTTTCAGTTTCATGGATGTTTAGATTGCCTCCCTTTAATCCACTTAGAGTCATGGAAGGAGGGGCTATTTACAGGTTGGGATGGGGCATCCCATTTCAAACATCCATGACTCAAGACAAGCTTTTACTAATAAATAAGAAATTGCCTTGGGCGGGATTCGAACCAGCAGCGCCAGGATTGTGAGATCCGAACGGACCCTATGAGCTACACTGGCGTCTCAAACATTCTCTCAATATACGCCCTACAAGGAAGTAGTGAGGTCATAAAAAAGTATTTTTTTTAAATTCTCAGTTATTTTTTACCTTTCTTGATAATTTTGTTGTTGTTTCATGTATGTTTCTTGGAGATTGTTAGGATAATTTCAATGTCTTTATTCTTATATATTTTGATATATATCTTGTATGTCTAAGTAGTTCGGAAAGTTTGTAAATTGCACAAATTAAACAATTGTTTCTGTAAAACAATATATTACATATTTATTGAATAATAATACTGCTGTAGTTTCTACATCAATCATTTTAGTTTTTCGTTAGTTTAGTGTTAAATGCACTTAATAGCTATTGATAGCATTAGTTGAGTGAAAAAAAAAATATTATCTTGGCCACAAATGTTACTTAAATATTTCCATAATGCATAAACATATTAAAATTAGTATTACCAAAAATACTATTTACTAACTATATTCAAGATATAAGACACAAAACAATCATAAGCGTTGTATCAAAAATTATATTAACAAATAATTTATATAAATATATAATGTGAATAATAAAGATATTAAAAATGTTCAANTATATATATAGCACTTGATGGATACATTTAATTAGAAAGCAGGGTAGTATTATATGATATATCGATTATTTTAAAGTATTACACTGTTAAACAATAGAACAATGGATAGTAAAATAATATTTTACTTAAATACTTACGAAAAGTTTGAGACAAATCGTTCAATTACCTGAAAAAAGAGAGAAAAGTATTTAAATAAATTTGTTCATTATTATTTATTTTTGAATATTTCAATTTTTTTTTTTAAATTTTATCTCACATATTTTTAAGCTTTAAAATAAAACCTCACAGTTTTAAAGCAAACAAGCATAACAGTAATCTTATTTTGAAACAGAATTTCAGTTGTAATTCCTCACCTATTAAATGAAATTAAAAGCAACAAGTAAAATTTGTTTTGTATTGATTTTTGTCAACAGTTATAAATGAATATAATAATATATAATAAACTATTAAAATAATTAATAATGTTAGTTAGATAAATAAATTATTCATTTTAATATAGATCTGTCACGCAGGAGCAGCATAAATTAAGCAGAATTTACATGTTTTATTTAAAGATGGACTTACATAAGAGTAAATCTTACTTATAAAATTCTAAAGGTATGCGGTCAGCATTCAAGTAGGAAGCGCTGATGCTAACTTAAATGCTTACCTTGATGACCATTTTTTGTACACATATTATAGGAAATAGTATAATTGGAGGAGGGTGGTAAAATATAATAAGTTGTATAGGTATTGTATTCTTTCCTGTTTTTCCTCTTCACGGTTTTCTCAAAAATGAATTTATTCAACTGTTTAAACGTTGACTTTATCCGTTGTAAAATCATTCACCTCGGTACTATGACGCGACTTTTAAATAATTTCAATGGTCCTTTACTGAGAAGCTAACTATTTTTTTCTATATATACACAAAATTCATAAAACATATTTCAGTTTTTCTTAAGCAGGATTTGGTGAAGGATTGAAATTTTCCGAAAGCCATGGCAAATAATGTAATGAGAGAGAGGCTCGTACTCAAAAGTGTCTACATTATGACTAGACACTTTTGATGTCGTCAATTTTGAGTCATGATTTAGTTACTGTAGATCAAGGGTCTCTCTTTACTCAACACGCTGTTTGCCCTGATGAAGATCGAAATTCAGGTCGAAACATTGGCTTAAATTGAAGTTTTTTTTGGTTACAAATTAATTTTTAATTCGTTAAGTACCAAGACTGAATTTCTGATGAAAGAAAGGAGAATTCTTTGTTGAAATGCAGTATTGTTTCTTTGTTGTGTGCACTTTACATAGTCTGTCTTCATTTACGTACAAAATGGAATCCTTGTCAAAAATTTATTGTTGCATTAAGCATAATTTTAAACAAGTATTGTTTATAAGAAGATGGAGTTTTATAATCAAAATTTTTTACATCAAATAACAACGTAAATAACAAAGTTGTTAAATTATTTTGTAATCTGTAGATTTACATTTAAAATAAAATGAGGAAAACTGGAAAATTGTTGCCTAAAAAAATATAATTGACCTAAAAATAACTTATTTTTATCGGTATTAAATTATTAATAAGGCACGATAAAACTAATGAAAGGTGGATTTTTAATTACTCTTTAAAATACTGAGGAAACGTTCTTTGCTTTTAATTAAGTCTTATAAGTAATACATAGTCTTGAGGGGTAGTATTTGGTGGGGTGAGGAGGGAAAAAGCTTATTATCTACGCTTATTTAGTCATTCTATTTGCTTTAAATTCTCCTCTAGGGGTAAAAAGCGAGGGGGAAACCACAGGAATGCAAAGCGACTCACTAGAACAAATGGACTGTAGACTAAATAGCAAATTTTAAAGGGACGAATGAATATTTATATGTAAGGGGGTCTATAAAGTGTTCTGTAGTTGTTTTTCTTTTAGGGGTAGGTGGTTGGGGGCAGTTTTACAGAAACAAAAAAAAAAAAAGGGACTTCGCTATTTTGGCTTTCTGAACAGCTGAGAGTAGGCGAGGAGTGAATGGAGAAGTTGTCTGTATTCGGTTTCCGAGGGAGGAAAGAGAAAAATAATGCCGAGAGAAAGAGATTATGTAAAGATTGTATGTTTTATTTTTTTTAAACTTTAATGGGGGAAAGATTTCTTTTGAGTATGATGGGCCCGATTAATTATTAAAATTGTAACTATATCCTTCCTGGTTATGTCGCTGTATAACACTTAATTAGGTGGAAATAAATAATAATCAATGCAATATAATTGTAAATAAATAATACAGATAAAATTGAATTGCATCTAAGAAATGATGAAAATAATAAACTACAATGTAATTTGAATGAAAAACTGATACTGATTGACTGCTCATCAGCAATGGAGGTTCGTTCAGGAAGAATTTAATTTAAAATAATATATTTTAAGAAAACAAGAATTAAATCAGTTATTTCTAATTTAACAATCTGAGAGGGAATTGTGTGGCCAAATCACTAATGGCGAATTTACTCAAGGCCAAACTTTGACATACCATATTGTCAAGTACGTTCTTTCGGTAACAGGGCTAAGTGGTGGAAATATGGTTTTAAATTTTTTAAAATAAATACATCTTTATTTATTATATTCTGTTACATAACATCTTGTAATTTGATGACGGATAAAATAAATAAATTTTAAAAAATGTACAAATATAAACAAAATATAAAAAAAAAAAAGTTTATTTCAGCCATCGTTACAGCTCTAATATCAAATATTCTTGCTTAATTTTATAATATTATATTTACTACAGTTATGTTATATATAGCTTTAAGTATGTTTTCTTACAACACTTGTCCTTAATGTTTCTGTCTAGAAGCATATAACTTAATCTCTTCATAGTTTTTGTTAGCATATTTATTTTTTGCTCTATTTATTATGAAAAGCAAATGATGGAAGGTAAAAGGTCAAAATTAAATTNATATTAATAAATATATACATTTAATATATTTTTTATTCTTGTATTTAAGTACATTATACTAAGCTATTAAATTACAAGATGTATTATTAGCAGAATGTAGTAAAGAAATATTTTTTATTTAAAAAAGAAAACAGTTGAGAGGTAGTGAGATAAGCAGAAGCAGTAGTAGGTGGGGGCCACTACCCTCTTAGACTTTTAAAATATAAATGATACTAATTTGATACATATTACAGAAAAAAGGAATAACAAAATTTTTTTTTTAATTTTCATGTTTTCGACCGTTCGATACGAATGAAGCTGAGCCCTTATTCCTTATCGGAGCTTTGGAAATAATGATAATTCTGACTTGCACAGTCAAGAGGTCGCTCAGTTCTTTGATGAGAGTAAAGTTACGTATACCACAGATAGAGGGTGGAGAATATGTCTGAGCGGGTTTACCAAAGCTTACCAAAAGATTTGTTTAAGGCAAAATAAGATTTACATTATTATTACATACAATTTGTATGTAATTACAATGTAAATATGATTGGAGGATAGTAGGCCGTCGAGTATTATGCTGGAGAAATTAGTCAGGGTTTCGGCCAGGAATAGAAAAATAAAATACCCCAGCAATTTTTGTATTATTTTATTTTTCTGATCCGGGCCGAAACCCTGACTAATTTCTCCAGTATAATATAAATAATTTATTTTTTTAAATTTTTTTTCTCTAGTTTTCTTCTGTCCATATATTTTAAAAACCCTAAAGAGGGCTTACGATGTAAGCCGAATAGTCTGCAAATAATAAAAAAATACTTCTTTTTTTATTTTATTTTTCTATGGCGTGTCAACTCTCGGTCATTAACTGCTAGGGAGATATTTTTACAAGCGGGAAGGATATTTTCAAGAAGAAAAATGTATTATCAATAGGTCATGGTGAGGTATAATAAATTGTATTTTTTTTTAATCAACCCTGAACGAATCACAAAAAATTCTTTACTAATCTCGACAGACAAAACTTCTCCATTTGAACTTAAGTATTTTTTTTTTATTAGTTTCCGCTGAGATCTTATTGCTCGCACCTGACTGTAGATAAAATCAATAGTTGATATTTCTATTTATTGCTGCAATTTAAAGTTTCTTATTAATTATAAAAGTCATAAAGTATATATAATTTTAGAACAGAAAGGGTAATATAATATATTATCGTTCTGTTTATGTATATATATATATATATATATATATATATATATAGAGAGAGAGAGAGAGAGGCAGAGGGAGATGGAGAGAGTCAGATATTACTTTGTGGTGGTTGGCGGTAGAGGGTGCTGCTGTGGGTGACAGGCAGTGGAATTACTTTTAATGAAGCCGAATCAACATCGGATTTACTCGCTTCAGGCCATTAGCATATAGATTAATCTGTTTTGAGTCTTCTTTCTTCTCATTCTTCTCTCTCTCTTTGTCCCAGGCAGCCAGTTTTCTTTGGCTTTCCACCACCCCTCACCTCCGGAGCCGAAAGGGATTGCTTTGTCTCCACTGTAATCTCCTTCACGCGGTCTGAGCTCGGGCTTCAGACAGTCTTAGCCACTCTTTATTTATAAGGCCTCTTGCTGTCTAAAAATAAATTGTAAAGAGACGGTTAATATTCAAAAAGAGAGGTGACGCTCCTGAGAGCGAAGGGTCTTTGATTCGGGAAGGGTGAGAAGGGTGGCGGCGGACAACTTCACCCTAATACATTTTGTATGGGGTCTTGGGGTAAGTCTTTGTGTGAGGAAAGTGGGTTTAATAGATCGGGAAAGATTTTTTTTTTTCCTTTGGAAGCGTTTGAGTGTAAGCATACGTCAAATCCAACCTCAGAAAAGTATTATCTTTACCCTTTCCTTTTGAGATTTTCAAAGAATTTTTATATCTTCTATANGCTTAAGCTAAATTTTGAATAGAGATGTAAATCAGTATTTATACCTAAAATAAGCATTTATCTCATCATTTATTTTTAAAATTGTATTTACTAATTCTTTTTTTAGCTAAGTTATACCTTTTTTTCAGTACCTCTGAGAGTTTATTATAGACTTTTATTATGAAATTATATTATTTATTGATAATACACAATAATTAATTTGTGCTTGAGATTTTTATTACATGCTTGTTTAGATTTTATTAACAGCTAAAAAGCGCGATCAATTAAAATTTATTTGGGTCTCTAAAATATTTGCTTTCAATTAAATACATATTTAAAATTGTTCATTTGATAGTTATCAGAAGAAAGTTATCATTTTTATTATTATTAATTTATTATCTCCCATTGAAGAACAAAAGATCACGAGGGAGGGGCTATCTACACGTAGCCACCATTTATAAAAAACCGTTAAAATTATAATTATAAGAAACTATGAGATATATTTTTGATACATAAAACATTCATTTATTAACTACAGCTCCCCTTCAGGATTTATGAAGTGTTGCGTTATCATCGTTCGATCCTTTGAATTAGAAACAAGATCTTTTTGATTTAACGTTTCACCAAGTCCATTTTGGAATTATGATAACTAGGGTATATATCTATGTCTGGTAGAGTGATTATTTGGTATCAATCATAGAAAAATACATAATTTTCCGTCTTAGTGTAGACAATAAGGAATTAAAATCCCAAAATATAAGAAAAAAATTTAAACGTTTAGTTCCATCAAGTAATTGATTTTTTCCTAAAATTTGAGGGATTGAGTGAAACCTTTTTTTAAAAAATACTAAAAAAAAAAAAAGTATTTTTTGAATAATACTTAATCCCTAAGAAAAAAACCCATAAAAATCTTTACTTTGTTTCTTTCTGACACAATTTCTTAAATAGCTTTATTACTTTCAAAGGAAAAAAAAAAAAAAAAATCCCTTTTGTAAAGTGCATGGGAATGGATTTTAATGACACCTTTGACAGGGTTTATTTATTTATTTAATTTTTTTTTTCTAGAAATATAATTCTTTTCAGTTTCATGGATGTTTAGATTGCCTCCCTTTAATCCACTTAGAGTCATGGAAGGAGGGGCTATTTACAGGTTGGGATGGGGCATCCCATTTCAAACATCCATGACTCAAGACAAGCTTTTACTAATAAATAAGAAATTGCCTTGGGCGGGATTCGAACCAGCAGCGCCAGGATTGTGAGATCCGAACGGACCCTATGAGCTACACTGGCGTCTCAAACATTCTCTCAATATACGCCCTACAAGGAAGCCTTCCCCCAAGAAACTAAATAGTTGCTTAGAAGGTTAAGAATAAAAAAAAAATAAAGGTTTAATTGTATTACAATTATTTTATTTTATTAAAATTCTATTGCAAGTTACTTGAGTGAATATCTTTGAGCTTGGCCGTCCAGATCAGGCGGGTCCGAGTATGCACGTTCTTAGCAGACTAAATGTTAACAACAGTACTTTTCTTGAGATCACGAGTCCTGTGCTAAAATGTGTCAGTGGACTGTCGCTGTCACTGCCTGCACACACGTCAACAAATAGGTAAGCCCACTTAAACCTTTCCTCTGTTTATGATCAAGGTCGTAATTTAATTCAAGCGGCTGCAGTGCAGAGAGTCCTACCTGTTCAGTAGCCTGGAAGAGCACAGACCGCCAGGTAATTGCCAAGGAGATCCCCATAACCCAGACAGACATTAAAGCGCCCCCCCTTCCACCACTAGAACCCTATCAAAGTGGAGAAGGGTGGGGGTAGTCGTCTTTGAACTGCACCCTCACAGAATGGCTCAAACTTTTCTGTTTTATCTACTCTCACATAGGTTCACAAATCAATAACTTACCAAGTATAGGAATTTATCTAGAGAATCGCAATTTACTCTAATTGAATACACCTATTCAAGAGCAAAAGTAAAAGAAAAAATTAGTTTTATGAAATCATTTGCAGACGAAACATCCAAACACAAATATGTATCCTCTGGAAGATACAGAGAACCACACAAAATGACAGCATATCATATTCATATTACTCAGATATCGTATTACATTCGTAAATATATTCATGCTTTTTTAAATGTTTTGATTTAAGTTCTAACAGAGGTCTAAAACTCTCTGTTAGAACTTAAATCAAATCCAGGGGTGTTCATACAACGTCCAGCTCTCCCATTGACCTCTCCAGACTCCAGTCCAACACCATTGCCTCCGAGATCTCCTCTTCAGACACACCACCACCACGAAACTGCAACATCACAACATCACCTACATACACAGTGGATACCACTTGCCAGACAACCTTGGCCGAACCCCTAACAAATTCTCAACTAATAAACTCCACGGTCTAAAACTCTCTGTTTGAACTTAAATCACAACCTGAGGGGTTCCTAAAATATCCAGCTCTTCAAATTGACCTATCACCAGACTCCAGGCCCACACCATGAACAACTTTAACCGAAACACTACAAAAATAAAATCTACTAATAATCTCTACAGTCAAAAACTCTCCATTTGAGAAAAAAGTTCAGTCTGCTGAAGTTTGATACATCTGATAATGAATGCAGATAAATACAGCAGGTTGCATGTAGTGAAAGCATTAGAACGTTGCATTGACACGTGTTTCGTGAATAAATCAATTTGGCTTAACACACTTGAATATGTATGTTATTATTGCAATTTGCCTCGTTGATTTGGCCATGGCCCCAGTCCCGCTTGCGGCAGGAGAACCAATCGCGTTTGGGAGTCAAACACGAGAATGCCTGACGCGTACCATCCCCTACGTCCAGGTGGTATGCGGTCTGCCTCCTCTGGGATGATGTCGGCCCCCGATCAAACGCTAATGCAGTCGGCAGTGTGGCCACCTCTCCCCACCCCATCTCCACGCGACCCACTGAATATTGCCAATAACTGGGGGGTGGAGGCCTATAATCCTGAGTGCCCCCGTCCTGGGGTAATGAGATGGATGGGATGATGATAGCAACACGTCCTAGGTCTGCCGGCGGATCTATTCAAGGTAAGGTCGGCCTCGGCGTGGGTGTACCCTACTCCTACCCCGGCTACAGAGGCACGTACACCTAACTATCCGAGTCCAATCTTACCGAGAATTGTTCTGAATAGTTAACATTTTCTTCCACATAAATCTAAAAATAACATAAAATATTCTAGAGTAATATCTACCAGAAACCCAAGGAGTAAGTAATGACCAAATCATATTTTTTTCACTAGAAATCCACAATAAAATTACCCACAACAGAGGCCAAATATAATATTTATATAAGTCTTTGTTTGAACTGTGATAACATAAATAATTTAAAGGGTTATTATCACTACCAATGAATATAGAACTATCATACCCTATATTATCCGTCTTCATTGGTTTTTGCAAACCATCTTCTGTTGGCGAGCGCTTTCGGACAATATCCATCTTCCGAATACATGTGTTCACTGTCACTGTCTGTATTATACTAGATTGCAGAAACCAATGAAGACGGATAATAGAGGTATGATAGTTATTAGGGACTCTGTACAATAATTTAGTCTAGGCCAATATTTCGAAAATATATTTTCTCTACATCAGGGCTAAAAATATCCACAAACAATTTACTCTTGAATAACTATTTGATTTATTAACTTTTTAAATAGAATTCATTCCAAATTGTGAATTGTTTNTTTTAAGCATTGAAATTGAAAAGAAAAATATAATTGGTAAAGGATAAAAAGATTTAAAGATAAAGGAAAACAACAAAACTTAAAAAAAAAAGAAAAAAAAAAAAAGTCCATCACTTAGGTACTGCTTAATCTAAGCAGATTTCCCATGTTTCATTTATGTATTCAGATGTATTCAGTAAACTTTTTCGTAACTCGAATGAAAATGAGGCTTTTGCCAAAAATAATGTTTTTAAAGGATTGGCAATTAAAAGCCACAAATCCTAATTGGTTTCTGTATTCCAACAATGGAAATTAATTTCGGAAATGTTTCTTTAGGTAATATGCATATTTTTTTTTTTAACTTGATATTATAAAAATGTTTGAACGTTATTTTTTACACATATGTAGAATGTTTTATTAATTTTAGTTACGAAGATATTGAAGGTTTATTTTAACCGTAGAGTATACGAAGACAGATATAGGTCATTTGAAAAATTATCAAAAGTCGGGGTATAGAGCTAAAATATATTAAAAATCTCAAAATATTTTCTTATTTTTAATTGTTAGACTACAAGTTAATCATATAGGGTCATGGAGGAACAGGCTACCTATTGGTTGTCATTACAATCTGAACATCTATGGTTCAGGGCAAGATATTATTTATGAAAACAAATCCTAGGGCGGGATTTGAACCCCGCATCTTCATAGTAATCGATAATTATAGAATACCGATAATTATTTAAATTCTATTTTAAAGATTGGTAATCTCTCTACCTGAGGTTTCTTCCCAGTTATGTTGTAGCTTTAAGAGCGGAAGTTTAATAAAAGTAAACAATGCGCTGCACTTTATACTCCTGAAGGGGCGCCTAAGTGCGAAACTAGTCGAGGAATAAAGGAGTTTTGAAAGCAAATTATTCTTCATTAATATTAATTTAGTTGTGGTTAATTATCACACGTAAATTTTAAACAATTAATGAGAGGTAATAGAACCAAAAAATCTATCTCGCCCAGCCAGGACGCGAACCTAGATCTCCTGCTTACCGGGCCGGAATGTTTCCGTTACACAACCGGGACGAGCTAGATACCTTATTTAACTCCCAGCACAGTAATAAGCATAAGTCGATGTATTCGTCTTTCTCGTAGGTTAGGCTCTCGCTAGTGTATTGGGACTTTAATAAGTTATCTTGATAGGTGTAATGGAAACATACCGGCCCGGAAAGAAGGAGATCCAGGTTCGCGTCCTGGCTGGGACAGATAAATTTTTTTGTTCTATTCCCACTCATTAATTGCTATTATTTTTCTTTTCTGATCTTACGCCTTTAACCAAGAACGATCGAGAATGTATAACTGAATCGTCACTCTTGGGTGCTTGACGTAATTTATTGTTATTAATATTCCATAACTCAACAAATCTTCCTATAAAATATTTTTTAAAAAGGGGTGCTACGTTCGAATAATAGAACAATCAGATCTTTTTACTCTGGTAGCCATTCAAGCAGGACTATAAGGTCTACCGGAACTTGTGGTTTGTAACTTCATCTAAAAAATAATCTAAAGGGATTTCATCACTACCAATGAATATAGAACTATCATACCTTTTGTAATCTGTCTTCATTGGTATCTGCAAACCATCTTCTGTTGGCGAGCGCTTTCGGTCAATGTCCATCCTCGTGGCCTCTTCCACTTGATGTGGGGATACATGTACTCGGCAACGAAGATGGATATTGTCCGAAAGCGCTCGCCAACAGAAGATGGTTTGCAGAAACCAATGAAGACGGAGAATAGAATGTATGATAGTTTCATCTAAAGAACTTGACAATCAGTGAATCGTTTAAGTAGGGATATTTCGATGGAACATACACACACACACACACACACATATATATATATATATATACACACATACAAATATATTTTAAGTTCAGATAGATATACTTTATCCAAAGATAGGATCAACTTATTCATATTTAACCTAAAGGCAATACGTTTTTCCTCTTAAATTTTTCAGATATTATTAAAATGTTGCATTGTNATATATAATGTATTTTTATTCCTTTGAAAAAATAAATTTCTTCTAGAGGAAATAATGAGTAATGAAAATCCACTTACTGCCATTGTGGGGCACTATCAGATTCCGCTAGCGTCAGCAAAAGGGAAGTTTGCCGATAGCTGCACTGCCGACTCTCTCCAAGCTGACGTCACGCAGCACTCAGGAGAGACGCGCACGACTACACAGTTATGAGAATATATGCGGGGGTCGGAAGGGGGTGGGGGTAGGTCGAGTTATGGCATGGAATTTCGTTCAGGATTTATATACCAGCTGAGCCACTGCTTACTCGCCACTGTTCTACCCCTAGTCCACTATACCCTCAAAAACGGAATATATATTCTGTACTTATTATAGGGATATATTGGATCATATAGCTAGTTGATATTATACGGCTGTACTTATCATGTATCTGATGTACAACTTTCCTAACGATGATTGGAAATTTGATTGATTTACATTTTGTAGGAAATTTATTCAGGTTTTTATAGATTTTCCTTTGAGAAATATTAATATTCAATAGTAAATACCTAAATCAGATTGAAAATTGTTTCTGGAGCTTAACACTGATTCTACTAAGAAAATTGAAATACAATAATGTATTTTGGCTTTATACAAATTTGAAAGTGCGCCCGATATCTGAAGACCCCTCAGAGCTGTCAATCCTTTAACAGAAACTATGAAGTGTAAAAAAAATTCCAGATCTTAGAATCGTTAGCTGTCTGGAGCTCATTATTTGTGCATATAATTTCTGTTAAAGTGTTTTAGTGTGTGTATATAGTAGGTTTCGTTCCAAATTAAAAAATCTTTTATAATTCCAATTAAAAAAGCAAAAAGAATATTCGATAAATGAGCAATATTTTAGAGAGTTTTAAAGAGAAACCTTAGCGGCTATAAATAAAAGTAATTGTAAAAGAACATTATACAATTCACATAATCCATACCTATTACGGAAACTATATATAGAATATGATATTTAATAATTTAATTTACATTGCGAGAGAACTACTTCTTTCGATGGCATAGAGTCGGTCTTACTCTTCCTCATCATGCTTGTAAGATAATTTGAGTTTCTAACTGATATATGTCTACCCTAAAAATGATAAATTTATTTTGTCCTTTTGTGGCAGCATGTATAACACGAACGCATAAAATTTTCTCCCATTTTTTTTAAAAAAGTTGAAAAAATATCGATTTTCTGCTCTTTACTGGGACAATAAAGAGAGATGACGTTCATACTCAATATTAAGAAAGGAAAAATTTTAGGGGGCCGAATATAATATATAATAT
>KZ807736.1:239913-261810 GCA_000696205.2 Oncopeltus fasciatus | reverse complement strand
TGTATTATATATATATTATTTTTTGTAGAAAGAAATTTAATGAGGAATGAATGATGTAAGAGATGTACTTTAATTTATCAAGCCTTCAGGTAGAGAACGCTGAAATTTATTTTACTGTGAATTGTATTTGATAGTGGGCAAGACGAGAGTAATTTATCCAGGTTAGTGATGGTTGCTAACATGTGGAGAAGTCCTTGTTCAGGAGGGTAGGTTTGGAAGCTCTATTATTCGGCTCACACACACACACACACACACAATTGATAAGTAACGCCTGAGAGGGTGCAATCTTAGCCATCTCTCGACCCACCCCTCTCGATGTAGTCAAGGGATGAGGGTGAGGGAAGCCGCCCCCTCATTAGTCTTGAAAACCCGCACCTGTAGTATTTATCACCTTTTGTGATCCTCCCGCAAGATCTAGGTCACCCGGCGCCTTTATATTAATCTTCCCCCAGCCAGCGCCGTCTTCGTCATTAGGATGGGGGCCCGGATCGGCTGCGAACTCGGAGAACTCTGGAATTGTCTGACAATGGGACTTCCACTTCTAACGAGAGCAGAGCGCCATTGGGAGACGCCCATGCCTTTCGGGTTTTTAATGATTTGAAAACCTTTAGTGGAAGAGGACGGGGAAACAACTTGCCTGTCAGCTGACTTTTGGAATGAAATGCTCTTTGAAATGTACTACAAAAGGATTGTTTTATTTTCTAAATTCTCTGCATAGCGATTTGGGTACATTTGCTCTGAACATATCCTGGAAAAAGGTCCTTTAATCTGGAGTGTAAGTGTCCTTATCTATCAAATCGATCGTCTGACGTACCGAAATCAAGCTATTCAGGTTGGTAAATATTTCAACGGATCTTTTACAGAAGAAGTTAACAGTATGGTACGTTAAGAATTGTATTCATAAAGTTTAAACAATTAATGAGAGGGAATAGAATATAAAAAACTGTCTGTCCCAGCCAGGAATCGAACCTGGATCTCCTGCTATCCGGGCCGGTGTGAGGAGATCCAGGTTCGATTCCTGGCTGGGACAGATAGTTTTTTATATTCTATTCCCTCTCATTAATTGTTTGAAATTTACGTGGGATAAATTACCACAATCAAATTAAATATTTATAAAGAAAAAATTAATTAAAGTAAATTACGAGAGTCGACAAAATGTATGACAATGTCAGCTCCCTTGAGTACAAGACGAAGTTCTCGCCTTTCTCGTGGGTTAGACTCTTGCTAGTGTAGAGGGAATTGAATAAGACAACTAACACGTCCTGGTAGTATAACTGGCAAGTACACCGGCCCGGATAGCAGGAGATCCAGGTTCGATTCCTGGCTGGGACAGATAGTTTTTTATATTCTATTCCCTCTCATTAATTGTTTGAAATTTACGTGGGATAAAATACCACAACCAAATTAAATATGTATTCATAAAGGTTTTTTCAGCTAATGCTATACAGTCCGTAATTTTTAGAATAATAAAACCAGATTCAGCATCGAATTCCTCAATTCAACTTCAGACCATTGAATGTGTGTGATAGGTAACGAAGACTAGTATTTATATTATTGGAGTTTAAAAAATTTGTATGTATTTTTTTTTAAATTCAAGTTTTAGGATATTTTAACGAAAACATTTATGAAAGAGTATATTTAAAAATTTAACTAAAAATGAGTACTTCTCCCACAGTTCCTCCTTTTCTAGAATATAGACAGGTTAAGTGTTTTTTCATTTTAATAATTGATATGGGCTCTTGAGTCAATAATAATTAAGAGCTAAGATAAATTGAAATGGAGAGTTTTTGACGGTAGAGATTATTAGAATAGAATTTGTTGGGGTTCATTACTGGTCATGAACATTTGATGCTGATATTCCTGAAGATGGCTTACAATGTAAGATGGCAGATAATTCAAAAATACAAAAATACATTTTTTTCTTTGATTTTTTTTTCAAGCCACCTTTACAGAACCCCAACAAATCCTGTGCTAAAGATAAATTAAGTTAAATTATAATGATAAATAATTCTAATTAAAGATAATATTCGAAATAATAAAGAGAATAAATAAATAAACAAATAGAAACGATAAATTACTTACAGCTAATAACCAGATATGTACAAAACAATTAAATGTCACTATTTACAACGAGCCTCAAAATAACTTGTTATTTTGTCTGCACTTAAAAGTTTCTGTCATTTAATACTTTACAGTCACGGTCCTGACATTCTAAGAGATGCGATCTGACTCGGAAACTTACAATGACTCATGGAGCATGTGGCGAGCCGCGTTCATAACTGTATGGAAGATCCTAGGCAGGCCTAGGTGAATCTAATAGCTATTTCTGGGTAAACACAATTTCCCCTTCAGAAATAAGGAAGCAAGTGGCCTTTTTCAGTTAGCCCCTTCCCCTACAGGTCTCGCTTCGCGCTGAACCAGTCATTAACATTATTATACATAAAATCATAATAAGATACAATTTACTCTCTTATTCATTTTTTGAGGAGCAAGAGAAGCCTGCTCTGATAACACAGCTCCTGCGTGAAGGACTTTTTAATTCAAGTCTGTGCTTAATGAACATTATTCACAACTATAGACAGCTGCCGATAAGTAAATACAAGTCTTTCAGGATACATTCTGACATTTACCGCGCAAAGAGTTTTCTGCCTGAGTATTAGCGCATATGCGATTCCCGCTCTAAAGCATACATTTGAATACTGTATCTAGCGGAGAGTTTATTTAAATGTGGAATGGTCGCTGTACCCTCTGTCGAATCTTGCCATTCGTTGTAGTACAGAGGCACATGGTCGGTAGTTTGTAGCACGGTCGGCTGAACGGATTGAATGTAGCCGTCCTCCCTTCACACCACTCTCGCCACCGTATTCGTGGATCGTCGCCCTGGGCTCTAGCGCAAACTGCAGCAGGGGATACACCTCACTGCAACAATGTCTGTTCTAACACTTTGGCGGGCCGTTCACCGACACGCAATACCGCAGTAACAATACTCCCACCGTTCCACCCACAACCCCCTACCGGCAACAAAACGGGGAAAAACACCACCTCAGACCACAAAATCTGTAAATCAACTGCACAGAATTGAGGGGAATTTGATTTCTGTAGTAGGGGAATTGTGAACAATAATTACGAATAATGGTAACAATATTTTATTATCATATTTCACTTCATGCCTCTATATCATATAAGCACACACTTTCCGATGTTTTGTTTCTTCTGAAAGCCAACGATGATTAAACATTTATGTTGATTCTTTAATTCATCTTAATATATTTCAAAAATATGAGTAAGTAAAAGACCTAATTTTATAAGTGTACTAAACAAATTACTATGTGTTTTTAATATTTTATGTTCAAGTTATATTAGAATAGAAGAATGATAATTCAGTGAAAAATGGACATTTGAAAAAAAATGGATACAATTTAGTAATAATAATTTTTAGGCCATTTTTAGTCATATTTCCACCGAAATGATTGTACTTCGTATTATACACAATAACATAACTTATTTAACAAGATAAGTGCTTAATAGTCATTTGATTTTTTTATTTTTTTATTTATAATTTTAATTNAAAAAAAAATATTTATCTTTGATGACAATGTAACACAATAAATAAACAATCTCTTACTATAGCTATTAGCTATATGCGGAATAAAAAGATTTATAAATTTTACAATTTTTAATTAAACTTATGTGGAATTGAAAGAAAGAAGTGGGGTTTAGAATATTTTTGAGCAATTTTTTTTTTAAATTTATATTTTACAGAGCAAATGAGCCCTTCTTGGATGTACGATACGCTCTTCTTGATTGAAAAATTTATTGGTTGTAATAATTTATAATCAGGTAAAAGATCGCTCTCTCGGCTCCGACCCTCTCCCCTAGCCGTATATCTATCGTGGTTGTGGATAGGTGGGGGGAGAAAAAAATAATCCCTTTGTCTAGAGATGTTTGATGATAATATTATTCCGCATGAATAAACATTTTGAAAGAAAAATAAATTTATGTGCAGCTCCAAAGCTCATTAGAGTGTGTACAAGAGCTCGCAAGTCAAATGGCAAGTGTGGCTCACTAACGAGGACTTGGAGAATCAGATCAAGGAGAGACCAGTTGACCATTGAGAGCACCGTCGAGAGAATTGACTTTGGTCAATTGTTATTCTCAAACAATATTTGTTATCGTCTGTTCTTCACCGGTTTAGTTATGAGAAACTTACAAGTAATGAGCTTAAAGTTTTATTTCCACTACTTATGGGATAGAATATATTTTTTTCTGTTTATCCAAGTGTTCGCATAATCGTATTGATAGATTGCGTTATTTATAGGTTGTAATTTATCCTGTCTTGAATTCCTTGCTCCCTTACTTCTCCTCACAGACTAATTACTCTTCCCTATGGAGTTCTGTGTGTGGAATAATTAAATTTGTCGGTCACAACACCGCAGAGATTTAATCTCGTCGGTCGGCATTACTGGTATATGGAGCTCATTATAGTTGTCCACTGCATAAAATACTGACTATTTTCAATAATAGCTATTTGTTATAAATAATGTATTTATCTATTTGAATAGCTAGAAAAAAAAACTCGCTACCTCAGCCGGGGATCGAACCCGGTTCCCCTGCTATCCGGACGGGTGCGTTAACCATTTACGCAACTAAAAGAGTGATAATAATCTCTAGTTCTCCATTTCACTTCACTCCGAGTCTGTTTTTGTCCGAATGTGTACGAATTAAATAAATAATGAAATGTGGGATTACTTTAGCTCAATTATCATCATAATTTTAATATAATTATATTTCACATTATTATCCAGTTAAAATATAGAAATACATTACGCAGAATCCATGTTAAATCTTTTTTACACACTTTACTCGCGTTAATGAAAAATTTAAAGAGTCGTGATCCTTAGGTTGTTAGAAAGTCGATGAAGACAAAAGTTAGGCTCATGTTTAATAAGCTTACAAAGATGGTAGTGTAGATGGTAGTGAAGATACAAGTCACACTATCTTTCTAGTTATCTTCTTAAACACCATCCTGAACATTGAATTATTGTAAAATTTCCTAGAAAATAAATGCAACATTTTGTTTCATGTAATAAGCGAAAATTATGTAACAGGTAACGAAGTTACTTTAGTTAGTAGAGGCTTAGAGTACGCTAATGGAATTACTCAATATCGTAGTGATAAATAATTATGTCATGAAATTCTCCAAAATTATTGGGTTATTATTTTATTATCAAAAAGAAAAAAAAAAATTTTCAATGGTTTTGAACATTTGACAGTGGTCGTGGCACTGACCACAACAATCTCGAACAATGTTCTGAAAAATAAAAGATGGTTGATCCTTACCAAAAGCGCTCGCCATTAAGCTGTGGAATAAAGCCAATGAAAACGGACCACAATTAGCAAAATACCAATTAAATAATCAGCTCTAAAATAAAAACCTACTCCCTGACATCACAATTATCATTTCTGTATTTAAGTACAGTCACAAAACAATTTAAAAAAAAAAATTAAAAAGTGTACTTAGTTGACTAAAAATTCAATATTGTGAGTTTTGTCTCCAGTAATGTATTTTAAAAATATTTCAACATGCTTGCTGTGAGGAAAACTAAGCTCTAATATTATAAAAGGTTTCAGCAAATTTTCCCTATATAGGGGATGTTTAAGAAAACCTAATCACCATAACTTGGACTATATCTAAGAAAAGCCTCACTTCGAGGGATGAAATGGGGTTGTTTGGCAAGCTCTTTAAACGCCAATTTTCATTCAAATTAATTCACAAAAGTACCAAAGGGAAATCCCGCGAAGAAAATCTTAATAATTCTTTATTAAAAATCATATAAAAACTACTGTCATTGGTTTTAAATTTAAATATAGCAATTATTCTGTCAATGTTTTTCTTAATTATTATCTTTAGTTTTTCTTCATTTATGTTAAATAGAGTAATCAATACTGTTAAATACTTATTTAGACGGAAAATACCTTTAAATTGAAAAACCATCACAATGAATGAGTATTTAATTTATTTTCACAACATGAAATGTTTAAATAAATGAGTGCGCATAACCAATATATAAAGGAATTAAACTAAAACATTCTAGTTAATTTAGAAAAAAAACTTAGAGAACAAATTATCTTTACATTTAATGCGATGTTTCGTAATCTGTCGTGAATTATAACTTGTGTTTCTGAGTCTAATTTATTATTATTAAACGGTATGAAAAATAAATTTGATTACATTATTTATTTTTAAAACGCAATTTATTCTGGTTATGAAATAAATATATTTAAAACTTATATACACACTTTTTACTATTCACTGGGTGTTGATTGCAATAAATTACTTTAGAATTACTATTAAAGATTTTGAAGAACCTATTTAATGTATATGTTTTCGTTAATGCACATAAATACATAAATAAAACATATATATATATATATATACACACATACAAATATATTTTAAGTTCAGATAGATATACTTTATCCAAAGATAGGATCAACTTATTCATATTTAACCTAAAGGCAATACGTTTTTCCTCTTAAATTTTTCAGATATTATTAAAATGTTGCATTGTAATAATTACTATATTTAGTTACTAATAATAACTATATCACATTATAATTGTAATAACAACTAAATAAATAAATAAATTGTTTAAATAACTATTTAATCTAATTAATACAAATTAAAATTCTATTAATAGACATAAAATTCTCAGGAAAGGAAATCATTTTAAGGTAACCAAACTTCCTGGCAAATATTTTGCTCTTCCTAACACTAATCACCTTTCTACAAGATGTCCGTTAGAGATACGAAAAAACTGAGAGAACAATAATTGTAAAAATTAATGTTATCAAATTCAATATGTCACTAACTCCAGGTATATAGGTGTATCTGTTCGGCTGTTTAATGTATTGGTTGTAAATTATATTTTCACGGTGAATCAAAAGCAATAATAATACATTTGGCATTTCTACTTCTTCTAAATGCAAAAAGAAAATGGGTATTTCGGCTACTTAACTTTGAACAATGAAACTGAACACATAAGTTTATTGTTTGAAATAAAATATTTTCATAGTTACACAGTGTAATTGAATGTTTTATTCATTTTAAATATTAACTTAACGGCCGAAGAGCCACAATTAGTTGTTTTTCCTAATTAAATGTTTCGAAAGAAGCTTTTAAATGCAAAAAGAAAGGGTCGGTTTTCCTGAATTCTGAATGTGGTTAACATGAGATGAAAAGTTCAAATGCAAATATTCCTATATGCTGAGGAATACGGTTAGCTCCTGCGTCAAAAACATTTTTATTAATTTACTTTTAATCGCATAGCAATCATTAAAAATCCAATATTTTATTTTGATATTATTTTTTTGTACATTGGATAATATTATATTTAAATTTAAAAGGACTCTTAAATATAAAGGATAAGAAAACCGATATAGTGGAGATGTTAGAATTTTAATTTCACTAATAAATTTAATTTTAATTTATATTTTGATGTGTTATTTTAATTGGACTTTCAAATTAATTGTTATTGGTTTAAACCGTAAAGACTCTACTACAACTGATCCCAAATCTTTTAGTAAGTATTCGTTTCTATGTTGTACACCTTTAATCAAAGCTATTATTTTATTTTTATTTTAAATTTTATACATGTTAATTTATTTTGTGAAAAAGAAAAAAAAATATATTTGAAGCAATGAAATTATTAACTTATAACAACGTATAATACTTATGTTTTCGAAAAATATACTACAAAATATCATTTGTTTTCCTTGTTGGTAAGGTTTATAATCCTGGAAGAATTTAAAGTTTTCTTCGGCTAAGTCGTTGTTTGAGGAGTCAAGTTCTGAAGTTCCAGTCCTCTGTACTTTAACTCAAGTAAAATAAAGTTTCCAATGGGTTCCCCATTAATGTATACCCTAACTTTTACCAAGTATATAAGTTAGAGTCATGATATTTTTATGAATTTTTTAATTTAACTTTTTACTCCCATATGCCTTACCGCAAGAAACTGATAATTTAATATTTCTTCGCGCAAAAACAGTCCACCACACATACTCTGTTGAACATAGCTCAACAAAGTTCTTAGTTCAGGCAAATACTCTTTTAAAAATAATTTGTTATGTTTAATCAGTACAGTAGTTCTTCTTCACACAACAATTAAAGTGGCTTATTCGCAGATATAGTTTAATATGCTTCATCTCTATTAAGTACCAAGCTTTTTAACTTTTTATCGAGACACTATCTTTGAAAAATATTCTTTATTCTTCACCGGTGGTAGGTTTGAAATATGTATATCTTTAAAAATTTCTCAACCCTTATGTTAAACAAGAAATTTAGCGGGACACAAAAAGCATATAATACGCATATAATAAGCATATTAAATAAAATAAGCATATTTTACAAGGTTACGGACACCAATAAAACATCAGAATATAAAGGCGGAGCGTTACATACTTTGAGATGTAACACATTAGTGGTATATTTTTGTTTTCATATTTTCTCTAAAAGTTTTTATTTTATTTATTTATTTATTATTTTAAATAATATTTCGACGTTAGTAGTACAAACAACAGGACAACAGAGCGAATTTATTCTGCGAGTTTCACTAAGGACACTTTTTGTGCACTAATATAATAATATTTTTCTTTCAGTTTCACATAAATAAATCGTATTATTTTAGTATTATATAAATATATATATACGTGTGTGTGTATGTGTCTGTAAACTATCTTCCATTGAACTTTTAAAATAGAGTAAAAAAATAGTTTGTTTCTTTTTTACCCATCTATCGAATTTCGTATTTTTGAAACTAAACATAATTCAAAATTTTTAATAATACTTCAGTTTTGTGTTATCTTAATTTTTGATAAAAGTTGCTTTTCAAGAAATCATTTATTCAAAAGAAAATTAAACCTTAAAAAATGAATATTTGTAACTTGATAAATTTCTACTGACGATGCCAAAAAAAAAAGAAAAAAGAAGTACAATGAGAAACGCTAAGAAATTTTGGAATAATTTTAATATAGAGAAGTAGACCAATAAAGTAGCATTCTTCAACTTGCTACAATTCAATAATAATTTCATAGCTGTCAAGAATACAACTATACTACGTGTATATATAAATATATATAAAATAAATAAAAATGAGTCATATTGAATATTTTTAATTATTATTTAATTTTAAATGACTTGGATAGCCCACACAAAATAAAAAATAAAAAAAAATATTTATCTTTGATGACAATGTAACACAATAAATAAACAATCTCTTACTATAGCTATTAGCTATATGCGGAATAAAAAGATTTATAAATTTTACAATTTTTAATTAAACTTATGTGGAATTGAAAGAAAGAAGTGGGGTTTAGAATATTTTTGAGCAATTTTTTTTTTAAATTTATATTTTACAGAGCAAATGAGCCCTTCTTGGATGTACGATACGCTCTTCTTGATTGAAAAATTTATTGGTTGTAATAATTTATAATCAGGTAAAAGATCGCTCTCTCGGCTCCGACCCTCTCCCCTAGCCGTATATCTATCGTGGTTGTGGATAGGTGGGGGGAGAAAAAAATAATCCCTTTGTCTAGAGATGTTTGATGATAATATTATTCCGCATGAATAAACATTTTGAAAGAAAAATAAATTTATGTGCAGCTCCAAAGCTCATTAGAGTGTGTACAAGAGCTCGCAAGTCAAATGGCAAGTGTGGCTCACTAACGAGGACTTGGAGAATCAGATCAAGGAGAGACCAGTTGACCATTGAGAGCACCGTCGAGAGAATTGACTTTGGTCAATTGTTATTCTCAAACAATATTTGTTATCGTCTGTTCTTCACCGGTTTAGTTATGAGAAACTTACAAGTAATGAGCTTAAAGTTTTATTTCCACTACTTATGGGATAGAATATATTTTTTTCTGTTTATCCAAGTGTTCGCATAATCGTATTGATAGATTGCGTTATTTATAGGTTGTAATTTATCCTGTCTTGAATTCCTTGCTCCCTTACTTCTCCTCACAGACTAATTACTCTTCCCTATGGAGTTCTGTGTGTGGAATAATTAAATTTGTCGGTCACAACACCGCAGAGATTTAATCTCGTCGGTCGGCATTACTGGTATATGGAGCTCATTATAGTTGTCCACTGCATAAAATACTGACTATTTTCAATAATAGCTATTTGTTATAAATAATGTATTTATCTATTTGAATAGCTAGAAAAAAAAACTCGCTACCTCAGCCGGGGATCGAACCCGGTTCCCCTGCTATCCGGACGGGTGCGTTAACCATTTACGCAACTAAAAGAGTGATAATAATCTCTAGTTCTCCATTTCACTTCACTCCGAGTCTGTTTTTGTCCGAATGTGTACGAATTAAATAAATAATGAAATGTGGGATTACTTTAGCTCAATTATCATCATAATTTTAATATAATTATATTT
This sequence comes from Oncopeltus fasciatus, assembly GCA_000696205.2. Lineage (NCBI taxonomy): Eukaryota > Metazoa > Arthropoda > Insecta > Hemiptera > Lygaeidae > Oncopeltus > Oncopeltus fasciatus. The sequence continues at coordinate 251,365 of KZ807736.1, read as the reverse complement.
CACATTATTATCCAGTTAAAATATAGAAATACATTACGCAGAATCCATGTTAAATCTTTTTTACACACTTTACTCGCGTTAATGAAAAATTTAAAGAGTCGTGATCCTTAGGTTGTTAGAAAGTCGATGAAGACAAAAGTTAGGCTCATGTTTAATAAGCTTACAAAGATGGTAGTGTAGATGGTAGTGAAGATACAAGTCACACTATCTTTCTAGTTATCTTCTTAAACACCATCCTGAACATTGAATTATTGTAAAATTTCCTAGAAAATAAATGCAACATTTTGTTTCATGTAATAAGCGAAAATTATGTAACAGGTAACGAAGTTACTTTAGTTAGTAGAGGCTTAGAGTACGCTAATGGAATTACTCAATATCGTAGTGATAAATAATTATGTCATGAAATTCTCCAAAATTATATAAAATATTTTTTATTAATAAATAAATGTATTTGTACGCTTCATTGCTCAACGCTAAATATTACGCCCATTACAGCCAAATTACGTTTGATCCCCTTTGAATATTGAATGTTGTAAAGAAATATAAATTTTTTATATGATTTATTTATTTTTATTTAAATTGGTTTCTAGGATGAAGGATGAGTGGTATAACGGCTGTCTTTTTAATTTATGATTGTGCTTTATAGAGTCCTGTCTAATTATATTTTTTTTAATGTTTCTATTTATTTTCCTTGTAACTATCAACCGTTGAAGTTGAATATTAAGCTTTTACAATTTTCTCTTTTTAAATACATTTTTTCTCACGCCAAGCTCATAATAACTACTAATTATGAAAGAAAACCCCTATTATGTTAGTGGTTAGAGAATTAACATGGTCTGTAGCGGGATCCTTCGATCTGTATAGCATCGTTCAGTAATATTTCAGGCCTAAGAAATTAATTAGTCGTAAAATTTAAATACTTTCGAGGAAAATTAATTATTTATCTGGTAAAGCAGGTTTTGCCTCTGGGGTTTAATATCCTCATTTCGGGATTATCCGAGTGAGCCACAGCTTGTGGTGGAACCGCCAAGCCACTATTAAACAGCTTTGTAAGATATATACGAATCCACGTGGAATATATCCAGCCCTACCACCCTCTGTGCAAGGGGATGGAAAGATAAATTTTGATACAGGCAGGTGAATTATTCAGTCCATGGAAGTATGAGGAAATATTGTACTTTCCACAGTACTATCGATTCTACTGTACACCACTACTGTTACCCATAATTTGGGTAGAGTAAACATATTTCTGGAGTTTCAGGTTTGAGTCTGAGTCGACATCCTCTGAGCTCAACCCTTCGGGTCCTAGGTTCAAATCCTCGTATAAAATAGAGATTTCTCTAGTGCCGCTACCTTATATGTGAAACTTTAATAATTTGACAGCGAACAGTGGAATACACATGACAAATGTTTCTATCCGTTAGTTTATTCTTAGCAAGTAACTTTATACAGAAATTCGCCTCTGCACCATTAGCGAATCAAAATTTATACACAATTGGACCGAGAATGAGCCAATAAACTTTCATGTTATTCAACCTATGTCTGCTTGAAATAATATCTACGGTCAAAAACTCTCCTTCAGAATTTATTAGCTTTGACCAATAAAAAATATTGTCTAAGGCTTGTCGTTGCCAAATTAAATAAAAACCTCATTTATGAAGTAAAAAAAACTAATTAACTAATTTGTAAAGAAAAACTTTATTATTGGTTATAACTGAGCTCAGTTATTATAGTAGCATCAATTCTGAAAGCGCATAGCAATACACAAATATTTGTCTTTAAAATTATGAAAAATAAGTTACTTATTAAAAATTTAATTTTTCCATTCTATTAATTAGTTAAGGTTTTATTTAATATTTTTGTTTGACTAAATAAGGCAAGTTTAGGCCAGTATGCAAGCTTCAAAGCCATGATATTCAAACAATGCCTTCTAAATTCCTGGAGTTGTCAATTTGAGAGAAAATATTTAATTTTTTTTTCTTTTTTCTTACAGAAAAAATTGTTTAAGACAGAGCTTTGTGGACAGGATTAATGATTGTAAAAGCGTTTAGCAATACCTTCTTTTATTGCGAAGCGTGAAAAAATTGATATACCCACTAAAAATGGAAACTCCTCACCAGTAAATAAATAATGTTTTGAGTGGTGTAAATGAATTTATATACCTTGAATTTATTAGCTTTAACAAATAAAAAATAATGCCTAAAGCTTGTAATTTGCCGAATTAAATAAAAATCTCATTTATGAATAAATAAAAACTAATTTGTAAAGAAAAACAGAGAGTTTTTTGACCGTAGATATTAATATTAGATGATTTTAGATGGGGTTCGGTCAAGGTAGATCCAAAAAAATACAACATTAACAAAAGTGTATTTTTTTAAAAAGATTATCTGCCCTAATAACAAAAATACACTTTTTTTAAATTTGTATTTTTTTGGATCTACCTTGACCGAACCCCAACTTAAATCATCTAATAAAAACATGTTTATTGCTGCTTTCTTACCGGCCTAAATTTTACATCATCTTCAGATGAATGGAGGTGGTAAAGAGAGAGTGAACAACTAAATTTGACAGTAATGAATTAGCAATGACTTAGATACCCTAAAGCAAGAGAATACTTCCCTTCATCAACTCAATTGCCCTAAAGAAGGCCTAGAATTTAGGCCGAAACTCTGGCAATAATGAAAATTGTTTTATTTACAAATTGGTTTCTTTTTCTAATTTGTAACACCGAATCCCTGACTAATCCTTCTTCATAAGGTCTGTCGATCAATTAACTACCTCCTATACATATATCCATACTTACTCATAAATGTTTAAGGTTTACATATTTTTCACCAAAATATGTTTCTTACTACTTTGTTTTGTTGAGATTTATTTGTTTATTTTTATTTTTTAAATAAATCTTTATTTATTACATTCTGTTACTTAACATTTTGTAATTTGATGACAGATACAATAAATAAATAATTTATTTATTGGCATAGTTTATTGCTATGACATCATCTTCAACTTGTGAATTGATAAGAAATAAATCATAAACTTCTGTTTGTTTACCCCATCCTTTGGAGTACCTCACACTCTACTTTTTCCCAATATTTCATCCGAAAACTACAGAACAGTTTCTCTTCAGAGAAATAAACAGAAGTATTGCTAATATTATTAGCTATTATTATATAATAGTTAGTAGTGAATACGGCACACGAAAATTGTGTTTACAAAAATAGAAAAATTGCGGACACTTATTCGCGTAAAACAAAAAGATATACACGTTATAAGTGCTTGCATTTTCTCAATTTTTTATAATGAGTTTCGGTCTTTCGGCCATGCTGGATCGCTAAATACGTGAACGACTACAATTTACAAACGAAAGAAAAGGAATTCAGTATTTGAACTTGTTCTTACAGCCCTTGGATGAGTTCTTTTATCTCTGAAATTAGTAAGCTGTAGGTAGAGGGAGATTTATCGAGATATGAAATTGGAAAATCATTAATACATTCGATATCATGAATTTTTGGTTAAAAAAAAAAAAAAATTCTCTCTCTAAATCCTCTCATTTTATTTATGATTTTCAAAGTCCCAAGATGTTATTGAATTTGGTTTCTTTCTTTATAAACTCTAAATCCCAAAGCATATGCAGACAAGACACAGAATAGCTTATGACAATAAATATAGATAGATATGTAAAGACACACAAGTGTACAACCACACACATACACTCAGATATATATTGTCCTTATGTTTTTTATAATAAATATTTTTAACCAATTCAAGACATGATTATATTTTTGAACCAATTTTATTTATTTACCGACTAAAAAGTCTAAACAATGATTAACAAAAACCTGAAACAAAAAGTGTTTTTGAGTTCAGGAATACAAGCATGTCCTGAGTTAGTTAAAAATATACAAACACACACCCACAAACATAAAACCACACACAATATTTTTAGGCCTTAGCCATCTTCTAAAGTTTTTTATTTTTTGTATACTGTTTTATGTTAGTTTAATAACTTTAAAACCTTATTGATTTAATTAATAATTTTATACTAATTAATTAAAGCTATAGCAAAGTTAATTTATCTTAATTTGTGTTAAAATACTATTAACATACAATAAAATCTATGCATTAGCCATCTGAAATAGTTAAAAAACACTATATATTTTGAGAAATATAAATTATGTTATGATATTTTTATATTATTTTTATTAATAATTTAATAATTTTTATAACAAGAGTAGCTTCTGATAATAATGATTTCCTGTGCAAACTAATTATATAAAAAGTTATTAGTTTTCCTATGTAATAAATAATTTCACAATTTCACATAAGGAAACCATTTTAAATGTTGAAGTCTCTCGACTCAGAATGGATCTTGTGACACGGACATAGGGGTAGGAGGACTGCAAGAACTAGAGGTCCTGTCTTAGAATCCACAACCCTAAAAGCCGGGGCTTTAATTACCATGGGGCCACCATATTTCATTCTGTGATAGTGGGTTGGGCTCTTCTGAAATTTATTAATTAATAACACCCCAACAGGGGTTAGGGACCCTCTCCTAACCGTTTTGGGGGTAATATTAACCCCAAGGTGAAGGGTTGTAGCTTTCCAGGTTAAAACCAACCTCTACTTCACATATATTGAATTACCGAATGCTATATGAGACAATTTCATTTTCTCAAAAATAATGCAAAATTCATTATTGGATTATGATGTTAGACCAACAACATTATATTCTTAATTTTTCTAAAGTATATACCTATTAATTTTTTTAATGAAAATTTAAAATTAATTACTTATGATCATTATAAATTCCACCAAGCACTTATTTTAATGTATGGTCATTAAAAATAACGCTATTCACTTTCTACGTAAATTTATTTATTAGGTTTTATTCATTTACCTTATATTTTCTATTAAACTTGAATAATTTTCTATAAAGGTTAAATTCACAATCTATTAATAATCGAGATTATTTGTAACAATATATTTCAATCATTATTTAAATGAGTTCTTTATAAACATCTTATTATAAAATAAATTTTTCTAGCTTTTCAAGAGTGGTTAATTTTTTTTTAAATCTTGTGAAATAGCCAAAGCAAATTATTTCTGATATTTGAGAAAACTGTTTCTGTAAATAAATAAGTATATCTGTAAATAAACATGTCATTATCTCATAATTTTATTTATTTGCTTATTTAGTAGGATTAGAACTATTAGGCTTGCATTTTTTTCTTAAGATTTTATCGGTATGCCAAGCAATTTAAACATTGCTTCTATACCTCACAACTTAGCAATTATTCCTAAAAATCTAGCAAATAATAATTAACGGCCTGGCAACCGATGCATCGCAACCTAGCAACCTGCTATGCTACCAATTGTACAACAAAATGACAGTTTTTATTGAATAAGAATCGATAAATAAATAAATAAATAAACAAATAGAAACGATAAATTACTTACAGCTAATAACCAGATATGTACAAAACAATTAAATGTCACTATTTACAACGAGCCTCAAAATAACTTGTTATTTTGTCTGCACTTAAAAGTTTCTGTCATTTAATACTNTATATATATATTGTGTGTGTGTGTCTTTCAACGCTCAACAGGCCAAAGTTTTACTAATGAATTGTAGCTCAAAAATAAAAACGAAATAAACGATTTTTTCCCAGGAAAATCAGCTAACAAAGTCCAATAAATTTGAAGGGGTTACCTGAAATTTGAAGTAATTAGTTTATAGATATAATACATGTTTCAGGGGAAGTAAAACAAAAATTGGCTCTTACTTTGGGGTTTGGGTTTAACTGAACATTAAATTATAATTTTAAATTCTCAAAAAATCAAAATTAGTTATTAATCTAATTAAATTTGGCATATAATTTATAAATACTTCGTTATTTATCATCTGATTGGACCAATATGTTTGGGTGATTACCTACAATGTCAATGCATGACCAAACAAGAATTCTGGAGACAGCTGGAAAAAAAATATTGAGTTTAGAATCATGAAACTTAAAAACGAGTTTTTTTTTTTGTTGATAAAATTAATTTATAGGAAGCAACACAGAGTAATTTAAAAAGTGAGAAGGGGGATGTTGTAAATGTTCTGGTGCTCAGAAGATTTCATTATCTATTTTTTTTATTTTAATTTTTATAGATTAATTAATATTTTGTAAGAACGGTGTTCGCATGATATGAAAATTATAGTTAAAATATTAATAACTATATTGCTGAGAAATTCACTTTGTTAAGTCTGTCCATGACTGACGGACACTTTGATAATTGCACATTGAGAGCATTGCAAGACGTCAACATTTTTCTATACTAAAATAAAATTTGTTTTTGCCAATATTAAAAGTTAATTATTTTCAAAATTAATGTACCATGATTTACAGAGGACAATGTCAATTATGGCGGCCTGTGATAAATTAGAAATCTACACCTTTAGGGACATTACTGTGGTAGGAGCTGCATTAGCGATACCATTTCCTAGCCCCCGAAGTGGCGAGGAATCAAGTTAATGTTATAATGGGGGGATACATTTAGGGGGATTAATACAATGGCAATGTTGAAATGTGATTAGGCCAGCGGTGAGAGGGGTGAGAGTGGAGGGTTATGACGGGGAGACAATCCAGGGTTGTAGTGGGAGGAAGGGTTGTTCTGGATAATTGAAATTTGAGGTTTTCGGCCGCCTGTCCGGCTTTATCAGTGGGCGCTATCAAAGGCCATTTGCCATCAGCCATGGTTCTGACTGAGACAGAGAGGGGTGGGTAAGTGAGTGGGTTGATGGAAGATAGATAAAGGGAGAGAAGTGTTGGAGGGGGGTGGCTAGGGATTGAGGGCTACAGCCAGTATTGGAATCCGCCATTCAAATCCTGGAATCCTCCTACAAGTTTGGAACTTAATCAAGCAATAAGTGCTTAATCGGACTGCACGACTTCCAGTAATTATGGAATGTTTACTACTATGCATTTTTTAATATATGTTTTCTTGAAATTTACAAAAAAATTAAAAATTTTTAAAAAACTAGTTGACCGTCGAGCTTTATGAAAACAGGTTAGTCACAGATTCAGTCTGGGGAGCTGAATAATTAAAAATTGATTTGATAGTTGATAAATCAGGCTTTCATCTTGGATGAGTATCAAAAGAAAACATATAAAAATAATATATGAATATGTCTACATACATTTTATAATATAACACATGAATAAATAAATGAAATAATAAAACTGTGAGTGTAATCAACTATATAAAATGTATGAAAACTGAAAACTGAACAGTGAAAAATATATAATATCACGAAAGTAACATACCGAATAGGCTGATGGAGAGAGAGAGAGGGAGCCTCTATATTTACAAATCAATTTTTAATTCTTCAGCTCCCAAGACAGAACCTCAGTCTAACCTGTCCTTATAACTTGCATTAAAATTTATTAAAATAAAATAAGTATTGTATTACTATCTGGAATTAATAATAAATGACAAAAACTGCAGGTTATTAATTAGTTATTTAAACGACTTACATAATGTTAAGTAAACGTAATGAGAAACAATATTTGCTATTTAATACAATAAGAAAACAAATGAGCAGGTTAAGAGCAAGAGAAATAGAGAATCTGGGAGCTGGAGAGCTAGTGAACTAGGGAGCTGAAACTTGTACAGGGGAACAAGAATGTCTAGGAGATGGGAAGCTAGTGAACAAAAACGTCAGGCAACTGGTAAAGTGGAAGAGCTCGAGTACTAGAATTATAATAAAAGGTGAAGGGTACGTATTAGACTTGTAAGCAGGAGAAATTGAGAGTATCGGAGCTGGAGAGCTAGTGAACTAGGGAGCTGAAACTTATACAAGGGAACTAGAATTTCTAGGAGTTGGAGAGCTAGTGAACTAAAACGTTGAGCAACTGATGAAGTTGAAGAGCTGGAGTACTAGAATTAAGGTAAATTCTAGGTTGAAGGTGACATATTAGACTTGTGAGCAGGAAAAATAGAGAGTATGTTAGTTAGACAGCTATGGTAATAATGATATAAAGTACAAGCTTAAGTTATTGAGCTTGAGAACTTCAGATAAAAAAATTATTAAGAGCAAGAAAATTAGAGAACTGCTACTTGTACATAAAAAATTAGAATATTTGGGAGGTGGAGAGCTATTGAACGATACATGTTGAGAGTGAAAGAGATAGTTAAAGAGAACAAGAAAATAAGAATGTCAATGTCACAGTGACTATAAAATAAACTATTTTCCAATGAATGTAGCCATGTTGTTTTCAAATAACACTTCAAGTTCATCCTATCTACCGAATTTATTAGATAAACGGATCTGAAATTTTAGGGAGAAGAAAGAAATGAGATTAGGTTCTTGAGCTGAAACAATCTGGAGTGAAAAAGGCATGTGTGTGTGAGCAAAGGGTAATTGAAATCCTGGGCACCTCTTCTCCACCACCACCTGGAAAGTCTGCCCTTCTGCCTTATTTCTCCAGGTTATCACAGGCTGTTCGGGATTCCCTTTGAGATAGGGTATGGCTGTATCCTCCAGGGTCTAATCATCGGGGAACTAATTGGATGTCCGAGCGTCCGAGATTTTATCCGACAAGGATATGACCCGTCACACACGGGGAAGGTGGAAAATATATGTCTTACTCCTATGTCAAACGTCTTGAGCAAACACATGCCGTAAAGGAAGAGCTCAAGAGATAGAAGAGACTTAAGTTATGTAGTGTAGAGGACTCGAAATTAAGTTTTGCGATAACGTTATTTTTAAATATATGTTTCAACTGTATTTAGCCAAATACATACAGAAAAGAATGTACATTTACTAATATATTTTTTGACCTTAAAATTTATTTTGGTATACTCGTTCAAAAGTAACTTAACAATTTTTTTTATTAAGAATAATTCATTTTTTATTTTATAACTTTATAAAGTATAATGTTGTAAATTATTTCTTTAAAACTTTATTTATTTCCTGGACGAGACACAAATACTGCGCTCTCTAGAATCAGAAATGTAAGTAAAAAAATGACAAATTTTAAAATTAAATTTTCTTGAAAAACCACTAGTTAATTTGTGATTTATTAAATGAGACAATAGGATAATGATTATAAATTTTAAAAACACATCTTCTTTGTTATAAGTCATTCGAAAAACTTTAATCAGATATAATTTTAAATATAGAAGTTAAAAATGTTCAGCCTTAGAGAGCATAAAGTTTAACTAACTCTAGTATACGCTTAAAAAAAAAAAAAAAAAAAGGAAAAGAAACCGTTTATCAGAAATCCCCCAAAGTCTGTGGCAACCCTCCCTCTGCCATATTCGGGGGTAAGTGGGGTTGGGCCGTAAAAAGAAGGTCCTGTCTGTGAAGGATAGATGGCTTCCAAGGCCTCAGCGTATTTTGCATTGGTCCTAAGCTAGTTTCCCTTCGTTTATACCCTCTTCGAGGTCTTAATATTTCAGAGTGCGTTTGAATCACGCTCTAGTTCCTCGAGCAGTTCATCCCCTATGAGCAGCGCAAACAGAGCAGATTTTCTATCGTATGAGAGTAAGGGAAGAATTCCATCCTACAAGATGGATATGGAAACGAGGGTATAAAGTTTAATCACTAAAGCTAGCTCATCACTTTTCGGATTGGAATTGTAGGAAGGCGCTCGAAATTCATTGTCACGCTCAAAAATGAGTACTTCACAACGCGTTTCTCTTAGGAGTTTGTATAATATTAACCTTAAAAATAAATTTTGCATATTTTATTTTTCATAAATCCTTTGCATGAAACTATTTGAAACAAAATTTTGACGATTAATATATATGGTTGGTGACGATTGCTTCTCTAATATTTATATACACATTTTAGTTCTAGTGAAATTCCATATTTAATTTTTATTATGTCCTTAAGTTTTGATTTTAATATTGTTTTTCCTACATACTTTTCCATGTATTTTTTTTTTTTATCTTAACAGGTTTTTTTTAACCGTCATATTTTATGCATACCTAAAATTGCTTGGGCTTAAGTAAAAATTTTTTTTAAGAACATTAATTTATTTATTTTAGAAATTACATACTGCACAGCGTGCATTTTGCAATGTGCTCTCATAGTTTACAATAAATAATAATAATAATGTACAACATACACCATATAGTAATAAAATAATAATAATAATGNACATCAAGATTATAATATCCCATTCGTCCAAGACTTCATCTCCACTCGCTTCAAGCTCCTCCACTGTAAACTCCAATTTCACCCTAATCCATATGCCCACTCCCTGTCATCGGACTCCAACCCCTATGATCCACCCCGACGACTAAAAAGAAGATGGCCCCGTGACCTCCTGGGGACATAATCTGTAAATAAATTGAGAGTGGTGTCATTGGTCACCTTCTCTCCTCATGTGATTGATATTGTATGTCTTTTTTTTCTCTCTAATTCATTGTGGTGATCAAATTACAAAATGTTGTAATTTAACAGAATGTAATAAATAAATAAAAGTTAAAAAAAAATTACATTAATTATTATCAATAATGAATAATTTTATTATATTATTCATTAAATAGCACACAATTAATTAATTACTAATAACAATAATGGCTCATTAATAATAGTATAATAATACACAATGCAATTTATTTACAATATATCTAAGAAGTATGTATGTACAAAATATTTTTAAAGGACACACCTATTATGTAAGATTTTAAAGAGTGTTGTGGCCGAGTACGATTTCCTCTTACATAAAGTTTCGTCATAGACACTTATCTATGTATATATTTAATGGAAAATGGAAATATGCTAAGATTAAGCTGCGGACGGACTGTTTCCAAGGATATTTTCTGCAATTCCTAATTAAAATCTCCGATAAGTTACTGTATTTGAATGCTAAGGAAAATAACATAGTATTGTAAATTCAAAATCGCCTAACTTTTGTATTTGAATACATTTTATATTTAACTTTCGTGTTCTGTAATGCTGTTGTATTTATATTAGTAACAAACTGTATTAAAATAATGATAAGAATTTAAAGAATAATTTTTTTGAAAGAGAAAAGCGCAAATTATTTAAAATTTTCAAAATAACACACTAGAAATATGAGTAAAAATAACTGAAAAACACCAAGGTTATTTTTTTTTTTTTTAGGCATATACATAAATCATAATTACCAATTTTTTTCCATTGCAATTTGTTCCAAAATACATTAGGGTCTTACCTGAAAAAAAAAGAAACACAAATTTCTAATTATTTGATAATAAAAAAACAATAATACATACTTTTAAATGTACTTATATCAAAGAAATAAATTTCCTTATTTGCATGTAACGACTGTGGAAAATCTGAATGAATAAAGAAACTCGTAATTTATATTAACATTATTTTAAGAAATGAATAAAGAGACTCGTAATTTATCTATAAATATGTTAAAATTAATAAACGTGAAATATTAAAGTATAATAATAGTTATAAAAA
>KZ807736.1:192684-214790 GCA_000696205.2 Oncopeltus fasciatus | reverse complement strand
TATATATATTTATATATATATTGCCTGTGATACATGAAGTATAACTAATTAGTTTGTGTATGTTCAATAATTAAATTTATAGTTCAATCCGGCGGTATTGGTTGGAAAGAATTTTCTTTTCACAGCTTTATTGAAGAAAAAGTTTTCATTAATCTAATTTGAAGGGCTGAAGGGCCTGGGTAATCCCCCCCTCAGGCGGGAGGAAAAAAAGAAGATCCTAGGAAGCGTAGGGAATTTAGGGGAACTGTATCCCTTTCAGCAGGGCCTCGCCACAGTCGATTGGATGTTTTAACAGTCCGGCCCTTGTGATCCAGGCGAAATTCTCAAGTTCGGCCAGGGGAATGGCGGAGGGAAGGGGGAGAGGGAGCCAGGAATTTCAACCAATATGCCTTACTTTCTTTTTCTTTTCTCCTTTCGGGGGATACCTTGTGTGTATGCCGTTAGGGGGTGCCTACCCTCGAGCCGCGCGGTTCTCCATATGTGTGGCCAAGGGAAGAAAGGGGATAGCGGAGGGAAGTTAAGATAGGAAGAAATAGCAATAGGGAGTGAGACAGAGTAAGCAAATTTCGCTAAATATGTGTTTGAAAATGTTAAAGTTGTAAATATCTATTTTGGTTTTTGTATAACCAAGTAAACAAAGTGGAATAAAAAAATCTTGTTTAACTTGGATATACGCATCCATCAGTTGATGAAAAATTAAACTAAGAAATTTAAAAATCTTTTGAAATTATAAGCGTAGAAAATTGAATTTTTCTACCAACTAAATTTTAAGAATTTATTTATAACAATACAGATTATATTGATCTCACAATTAATTTTTTTCTGAAAATACTAAGGACTAATAACGAACATGTCTTACAGCTCAAATATTGTATTGTGATGGCGTGTTCTTAATTAAAATAAGAAGATTTAATAAGTAGGAGATTTTTAAAATTAAATAAAACGCAAGACTTTCTGTAAATTGTGAAGTTATAAAAATTGGACGGTATAGAACTTGACTGATTTTCATTAAGTTAAAATTTAGGATAAAATGGGTCAAATTAGAGATTAAAATATCAAAATTGTCAAATATTTATATTTATTAAACTAATAAAATGGGTCAAAAAGCAATACCTTTTTAAGGGTAAACATATAACTCTCAGGTTTTCTTCATTTTTTTTTTTTGTTCATATCCCTCTCAAGGATTTCGTTCGCAAGAAGACATTTTCTTATAATTCACGTCGATACAGTAATTCTATTTTATTTTTCTGAACCTGAATATTAATTCATTAGTCATAAAGAAAATTCAATCAGACAACCAATTTGCGTAAAACCAAACCAGTTATCTTATATTTCATTAAGGAAAAACGTAAATAAGAATGAAAGAATTATATTTNTAATAATAAATTATAATTATTGTAATTATAAGATAACTATCTTGGAACGATACTTGATTTATTAATATATATATATATGTATGTATGTATGTATGTGTGTGTGTAATAAATAAATTAAGGCCTACTAAATTTAGCTTCTTTAATGCCATAGAATGAAGAAATCTTTCCAATATTGTATTTACTAACTAGAAAGATGTTAAATGCACATTTTATAAAAATTTGGCGATTAGGAAGACTGTTGATAGCATATTTAAAAATTTATTCACAGCGTGAGCTAGAGTCCTTGGATAGATTGAGGGTCAACTTTATTTGCTCATGTACTGTTTTAGTCGATATTTTATTGTTTTAGTTTAGTTAATTTATTATAGAGTGGTTTTACGTGTACATTTTCTAAATACCTGTTATATTATGTTAGTGCATGTAATCATTTAACGTAGAAAGTGGTTGTTTCACGAATTGGAACTTCTCAAGGTACTTTTAGTTAAAACATGAACACTGCTAAGAAAAAGTCTGCCGAAGCAAAAAGTCTCTCTATATATTATTAATATGTAATTAATGTAAGTTTTTTGTATTTTAATAATCGTATAAAAATTTGCAGATCCTTGATTTGTCAGGCATTAAAAATTTGTCAGATGTTCATGTATTTATTCATCTATTTTGTATTTTTCTGCTTTTATTTTTTTACCCTGCAGAAAATATTGTAACCACAAGAGTCCTTGCTGAAGGCCGAGGGAAGTGATTTTTCTTTCAACAGGGTTTTGTTGACAGCAGAAGATTCCTCACTCGTCAAACAAGAAATCACCAGGACTCAAAGAAGTGCCGTCAATAGCCGGCATCCGTAATATTTTCCTTCCACTCTACAGGAGAAGGTTGTAGAGGAAGAAGAGAGTCGCATGAATAATATATTCACTCCCCTGTGGTATTCCGCAAAAGAGTTGGCTCAACACAAGGGTCCGCTGGGGCCCTTCAACTGCTTGGATTCGAGGCGCTAACGCGATTGCCGTAGAGCCACTGTTACCTGAAATCATTGAGTCTCGCAAGGCTGTTCCTTGGGCCCTCTCAGAGAGTTTGAGCCTCAGAACGAGTTCGTCAAACTCTCCTTTTTGAGATGTAAATTGCTATCTCCATATACGTGAACCTTCTTCCGAGCCATTCATCCCTCTCCACCAATCTCATTCAGTCTCCCCCCCCCTTCGCTCTCCCCCCACCCCCGGACTATCACCGAGCGCCGTCCCGATCCTGTTATCAAGGCCTGCTTTATCTCGCCACGCTTTAATGGCATCGCTCTTCCAGCAAGTATTTTTCATAATCGCTTTTCGAGTAAGCCTCAGGCAACAAGGATTAGGGAGAAAAATCCTCAGTGAAGGTGAGGCTAAAACTAAGAGGATTACTGACACACGTACACAAAAAGAAGAGGGATATTAAAAGTTTGCCGAGGACAAAATCGATAATTAAAGAGATAAGATACAAAAATTTTCGAACATAAAAATACTGGGAAAAACTATATAAAGAAAACGTTGTCAATAATTNTTTACTCAGTTTCAATGAGTTCTTTCAGCTGACACCAACAAAAAATACATTGATTGGCTAATACTTTTTTTCAGTCTTTCAACTTCTCACTAAGTAAAGCACAACTAAATTGGAAAAAAAAAACCATTCTTCCCGCTAAATATAATGCACAACTCTTCATTCAATAGCTCAAGTAGTGTATGTTTTTTTTTTTAACTTTTATTTATTTATTACATTCTGTTAAATAAAAATATTTTTTTAATTTGATTACAATGAAATTATAAAAGACATTCAATTACATGAGGAGAGAAGGTGACCAATGACACCACTCTCAAATGTATAATTTAAATAAGCTTAGGTAAATTACATTTTGCATAACAATTTTATATTTTGTTTATAAATATTTATTTGGTTGTGGTTTATTATCCCACGTAAATTTTAAACAATTAATGAGAGGGAATTTAATGAGATATCTTGCTCGTCCTGGTGGTGCAATGGCTAAGCACGCCGGCCCGGATAGCAGGAGATCCTGGCTGGGACAGATGGATTTTTTTATTCTATTCCCTCTGATTAATTGTTTAATTTTTTGTGTTATGTTATCCATAAAATTAGCACTCCTTAGCCAATGTTGGATTACATTCTTTTAACTCGTGTAATAGGCGATTGAATTTAAAATGCGAATTATAAATAATATGTCCATGCCTAAGAGATTATGAATTTTTGCTCTATTTATGAATGTTTTTACCGGTCTTCTTTCATTTTCAAATGATAATTTTGTATGATTCAGTTTTGAAAATTTGAAGGTTGAAACTTTCTTGTACAAAAGTGATATGAAATTATGTTCGTTCTTTTTGAAAGTTATTAGTGTTAAAATTCACGCAGATTCGGTAATCTAAGCTCTAAGTTTGACAATATAATAATATTTTTTCGTAGATTTGATTTTTAAATTAATTTTATTAAAAGGATAAAAAATTTTGAGGAAACTTTTTTTTTTTTTACTGTCATCTATCAGTACCATATGTAAAATATATGACTAATAATTTATGTATAATTTTTTAAGCTCTTTAGTATATCCAAAACTGTACAGCTAAAATTTGATGTTCAAGACTGAATTACTTACGAAGGAAGTAATATATGAGATAGTTCTTATGACATACAATAGTTACATAGAATAATTTTTCTCTTTTACTGACAAGTAAATCTCCTTTTTTTTTTGGTCAAAAATTAAGGCTTCTCTGTTTAAAGTAATATTAGTTTACAGTAGTAATATCTCAATATTTATTGAAAAAATGTGTACCTAATACTCAGACTACTACCTGACAGAAAATTTAAATTTTAAGTATGTAATTTAAAAAAAAACAAAACTAAAAACATTTCTTATCATGAAGGCGATAAGAAGGTGTGGTGAACTTTCTATACATTTGCTATTGTTCTCCAAAGAATTTCAAATCTTTTATAGTAAAGTATATTTAATAATAAATTAAATATATAAGTTTTTTATTATCTCATGTTTTCTTAGGATAATGTATTTTTACAGCTCTTAAGATGCTAAAAATATGTCGGAAACGTTTATAGATGACAAAAAAATACACTTTCACTAATAATATTCGTAACATTCAAAAACTTTTTATTTTTTTTTAAATTGCGGATTTTAGAGCTATTTGTGTAATAGCAGCAACGGTTGGAATCTGCAATTTTTAGAAAACAATAATTTATATTGCATTTAATTTCAAAAGATACGTTTATATTTGTAAGAAATATCTCTTTTTGTATAAATATTCTATTTTTTGTGATACAAAATACAAAACAGATTATTACTATTATTTCACGCTTTTATATGTGAGTATAAGTAATCCTCAGAGTATACTTGGGCAATCCATATTCAGCGAGGAATTATGAAAATCCATTCATGTATGTTTATTTTATAAACAGGGGGTGAAAGTGTGAAATGCAATCCTTATGGCTCCCACTAAATATATCAAACCCCTGACCTTTTCTTCTTACACGACGCAATTAAATTTGTAATTTTAAATTTAGAAACGACAGTACCCATTGAATTGTTCTTAATTACCGGGGTATAGCTGGTCATTTAATATAACAGTTACATTTGTAATATAATTTGTACATGAGGTAATATAATTTTATATCGGGGCTATCGATATAATAAGCTATTAAAATTATTTCCCCACATTTCATTCTAATAAAAAATTTTAATAATTTGTAAATGAGTGACAAAACCATAAAAGATTTTTTAAGCATAATATCTGGATTTAGAACAATAAGACTTTGAGTTCTAAGTACAAATTGTCGGGTTAATTTGTCATTTCAATCATATCAATATCAGGCAAAATGAATAACTCTTTAGTTTCTAAACAACCAATATTTATATACAAAAAATTGTATTTTGTTTTCAAAAAATAACTACAGACAAAATATTAATCTTTATTAAAGTAATAATAATTTATCTTTCATTATTTTTTGAGTTTTGCTAATTGTTTTATAATTTATAATAGACATACCCGCAAATGTTNTATATTTATATAAACTTCTTTTCTAAAGCTTTCTTAAGTTTCTCTAATGTAGATATAAAGTGACTGTAAAAAATATAAGATATGTTGAGAATTTTAAAAAGTCAATTCATGATATTAACATTCATGTGATTTCCTTCAGGGATCAGCTGAGCACAGCCTGCTTAAAGGTGAATAAGCTATCATGTCCTTTCTATGCCTTGATACCAAAGCTTTTTCAAGGAAGATCGTTTGAAAAGTACGAGATCCTTCCTTCCTTCCGAATCCTGATGCCTACAAAGATTAATAATGCGGAACTTTGACTTTCTGCAGCAATGATACGAATAGGCTTTTTGATGTAGAATGATTGAAAATGCAGGACGTTCAATGAGCTCCTAACTTATTCTGTATCCTGATGCCAGCAAGCATAGAGAATCATTGGCTACTTGGAAGTGAAATTGGCTTTATATTATACCTCCTGTTGCCTGGATACAAACAGATAATTATAAGAGAACATCGAATCTGCTGAGAAGTTAGAGCAAAGAAACTCCTCTTATATTTCTGATGCCAACGTGATTAATAATCGACAATGTAGGCTGAGCTTAAATAATCTCCTACCGTCATCTGAACCCCTGATATTTAAATGCACATATGTGGCTTTCGATAATTAATCAAAATTCTTGAAAGATGGAAATGTGTCCCAAGCTCACACAACCATATATCCTGGAGACCGTTGTTGAAAACTAATATTTCTGATCTGCGAATTCCTTACACCCCCTTGATACTCATCATTATTATTTTATCTCTCTGTGGTGGCATATTTACAGCCTTTTGGTTGTATTTCGAAGGCTGACAGGCCTTTATCGCTAATTCCAGGAGGCTTCACCTGTTACCTATACAGATTTACATGTCAAAGGCTCCGGTGCCAATTCACGAAGGGTTGGGCCTGTAACTGCTCTGTTATTGGCTGAAAGCCCTTATGACGTATTCCTCACAGAAGGAGCTGTAATTTCCACAAAATGATGGTTGCGTTAGTCAGACTAGAAGTACCTTTGTTTGTAGGGGATGGAGTAATCCGTGTTCGTGGTAGATCTGGAGATGGACCTAGAAATAATGCAGAAGAAAAAAAAAAGAAAACAGAAATGGCTGGGTTTTCTTATCGTAGGCGGAGGGGGGGGGGGGATAAAAGGTGTCCAGATTTTTCGGAGCACCAATCACAAACAAGTTTTAGGGCACTTGGCTCTACGCTGGAGCGTTGAGGTTACAATACCATTAAGCAGTGGATGCTTGCTCAACGGTAAAGGGAAGAGATACCCATAAAAAACCTCTAGCTGCTTAACGTTGTAGTTATATGCAATCCACATTGCAAAGATACTTTGCGGGCTTAGCATTCTTAAAGATCTAAAACTAAATTGCATCCCACTAGAAAGAAATTGAAAATCCAAAGCCTGAAAAGTTTATAACTTTTCTCAAACTATCTCGACTTCATTAAAATGAATTTGTAAACCGAAAAGACAGTTGCCAATCGTCGAGTTCTTAAAAGTCTTCTAAATCGAAATTTATAGATTTCGCGGCTAGTGTTAGAGGGGGTTAGAGACATTCTGTCGAAAATAAACAAAATGTCGAATCTTGCCTATATTCTCTCGTTTTATTCGTCTAAAAACTATCAAGCATCCTCCAGTTAATTTTCAAATTTTATTTCATTTTATTTTTCTAGTCAGTCTGAAAGAATTTTTAAATTTTTAAATGATCATTAGTGGATATATAGTGGAAATATAGCTGCATAATTAGCGAATTACGAAGAAATTTAGCTATTGAAATTGTTTTCTTGATAGATTTTTAGAAAAAATTTTCAATTTTTTTTACTTATCCCATCTGCTGGGCAAGAAAAATGAGTGTGTACATGTTTTATTTAATTTTCGTTTTTATTAAATAATAACTTTTGTCCAGAATAATTATTTATGATTATTATTGTTACAAAATATTTTTAGCAGGATTCGATAAGTCCTTTAGAGCGAGAGTACGTCTTAGAGGAAGCGCGCTCTGGCAAGATGATTTAGTACGAATGCCGTGCGTGCGATACGAATTCTGGGCCGAAGCAATTCTAGACTATAGTGAAAAATGGCCGATCTGTGGAAGGTCGGAAGGAGCTAAGAAGACAATGTCATTTCTGCGGGGGGGGGGGGCGTCGCCGCGGAATAAACAATTCAGGATTCCAATTTCCAGGTCCCTGGGCGGAGGCTGTTTCCAGCTCCAGACCAAATGGCTCTTTCCAGCTGACATTCCTACATTTTATAAGTATTTTCCTTAGGAATAATCTCTCAACACAGGCCTAGTATAAGAAATTTCTATGCGAATTATGGCTTCTTCCCTCTACAAAAGCCTTCAATAAAACTTTTCCTCTGCCTCTCAAGTAGTTCTAAATTAAGGAGGGTCATTAGTAAATTTTAATAACATAATATAATAATTCATTCAGCCTCAAATAATAGCTTAAACATAAAAATTCTTGATACATTTTAGAAATAAATATATCTAAGATTTTAATAACTGGGATTTCATTATGCCAATTTTATAAATAAAAGAACTCAACTAGGAAAGAGGCCGGGTCGTACAAAAATATAGAGTCTAATAACTCCTCTGTTAAGGTCATTTATAATTAAGATAGTCACAATATGGGTATTGTAGGATATGACTTCAAATAAAATTGAAGTGGGGAGAATTTTTTGATTATGTCCCACTAGCAGACACTATTCAATTATTTTTCTTTTCAGATTTAGATAAATTAAAGTTTAATAGTAGTATATTATAATATTTAAAATTGACATAATTTTAAGACTAGGGTAGCATGAGACAAGAGGACCAGACCCATACCCGAAAGGGACAATTGAAGGAAGCCACCTATTTCCGTATTTCAGAAAAAAAAATTAGGGTTAAGCAGAATAGTTATTAGATTAAGCTAACCTTTCCTCGCCTCTTCCATGAATTAGTAAAACCAGCTCGCAAGTGGCCCCTAAATCAGTTTCACATTTCCTTTCAGATCGCTTGTCTCAGAGCGTCGGACTGGTCGTGGCTTTTGCAAGGACGGTAACAGTGAAATGTTAAGTGACATAGACTAGTAAATTAGCCCATTTAAATTTAAATAAAGGACATTTATTTGTACATATCTATAATAAGCTGTAAGTAATTTATCTTTTCTATTTATTTATTTATTAATGATTATGTGCAGTTGCTTCCTTTGTTAACTGTAATTAGTTGGGCTATTTATATGATAAAATAAGTTAACTTCAATTTAATTTTGTTCTTAATTATTACTGATCCATTGCTCATTACAATATGTTAATGAATATATAACACAGCAGTGTTGAGAAAGCTTCAGAGTCATATACGTTGTTCTAATCTAAGTTGAAATTGATATTTACTGCTATACGAGACGAAATTAACTACTAATTCCAGTATTTGGATATTACACATTTGTATCTGACACTACATTTGTACTGCAAATTAGCCAGCTGTGATGCACATTGCAACATTGCATCTGCGCGCGGAGTGGAACACAATTTTAAACGCTCCCTGTCACACGTTTAATGTGTAAAACGCGAAACCCGAAGGAACCCAGACGTATGCTAATGGTGGACGCGCTGTTTGCGGGGACTGTACCTGTCAAAGAGACCCGACCAATAATATGGTCGTCTGAATAAATTTTGACAGGAGTGAGTGAGCGAGAGGGAGGGAGAGAGAGAGAACGAATGAAGGGCGAAGTAGAGAGAGGTGGATGGGGAGGAGGAGTGAAAGGGGGTAGGTAGAAAGGGGAGAAGAGGTGGTAGAATGGTTGAAGGGGAGGAGAGAGAGAGAGAGAGAGAGAGTGAGAGATAGAGAGAGTGATAATGAGACGGAGAAGGGAGAGGGGGGGGGTGGATAGAGCTAAATATACTCTGGCTGAGCAAACCACTTTGTACGCGGATATTCTGATTGATTTGTTATGCTAATGTTTGATACGCGTACTCCACGATATCCCTTCTATGCTAATTACTGTTCCTGTGGGGAAATCACGGTTGAAGTTCTAGGTGAAATACGGCGACAAAGGTATTCCATAATCACTTTGATGAACTTCACCAACCCCCTGAGTTAAATAATTTCACTTGATTATTTCCACTCATCTTGTACATACGCTGAGACAGGCCGACTTTCTTCAATTTTGAGCTTCTTGTTCAATTAATGTTTTAGTTCGAGCAAAATGTCAAGAAATAGTCTAATAACACTATCATTTAGTATTATTAGAAAAATTAGTCAGGATTAGAAAAATAAAATACTCCAAAATTATGGGGTATTTATTTCATTTTATTATTGCAAACCTTTCGGCTTAACATCATCAGAGCGGTAATGATGTATGTAGAGATCTCAGAGGGAGGTTTATGGACATTATCGCTGACTGGAGAACTATTATTTAAATTAAAAATTATAGTATTAAATTATATTTTTCTAGCTCCCTTACATTTCTTGCATAACATTTAACGTAGGATTAAATACCACAACTAAAATCATTATTTAAAAAATAAATATAGGAATAAATGAGAGTCTAACAAAGCTGACAGTATTAGCTTCAAGCATAAGAGGATATATTCGTCTTTCTTGGGGATTTAGACTCGGAGTAAAGTGCGGGGAGCTAGAGAGATTATTACCGAGCTTGCCTCTATGCTACCACTACGCTGCCGGTGTAGTGGTAGCATACTTGCCCGGAGAGCAGGAGACTCGGGTTCAAGTCTCAGTTGAGGTAGTACGATTTTATTTTCTGGCTTCCATTGCATTTCTTGTATAAAATGTAACGTGTGATTAAATACAACAACTAACATCATTATTTAAAAAATATTAATGTACTTCGGTGCTGAGAAATTCGCTTAAGTAACACAGTTTTTGCCCGAAAAAATTTTTTTTTTTTTTTTTTTGAAAGAATTATAGAAATGTTCAATTCTAAAGAAAAACGCCTCTTGAATAACGGTGATAGAAAAAAAATAAATAAAAAATACAAAGGTACTCTCATCCAGACTGATTCATCAATTGAAACTTTGCCCTATACCGAGAAATAAAAAAAACAAAAGGGACGATAGCAATCAGCATAAAAGAAAATGCAATTAAATTTACGTCCGTTTTGAGATAGGGTACGGATGTGGACAACCTGGGCAGGTTTGTGATCAATGAAGGTGGTCAAATTGCAATATATGCTCCCCCTCAATTCCACCCCCGCTACCACCGTAAAAATCTATCTTCTCATCTGCCGGAAATAGTGTTGCTATCTAAAAGGTTAATATTTCAGAAAGACACTGACGTTCATCAGAGAGTAATGTCGCTTGCGCAGCTGGACCTTTGGTCTGCTAGAGAAGGAGTAGATGTAGCAGGCTAACAGCAGAAGTATCCTTGTAGTCGTGGACGGCCAAAAAGAATAAGGAATAAACCTGATTAGACTGATGACAAGAGTTCGCGTTTGGTCATTTTTTTTTTGCTTTTCTTTCAATTACTTAGGGCCATGTACGAAGAGGCTATCTACAGTTTGCCATCCTATTTTTAACACCCATAGCTCAGGAGAATATTTTACTAATAAATAAAAGTCTACCCTGAGCGAGATTTGAACCCGCAGCGTCAGGATTGCGAGACCCGAACGGATCCCCTGGCACCCCCCAAAGGCGTTTAATTTTAATAGCTAAATAACGAGTCATACAGGTGCTGCGTAAACTGAGCGAATTTCTAAGTGTAGTAAAAAATGAATATTTCAATTGCTATCTCCTTCATATATCAAAATATATATTATGAATTAAGAAATATCATTTAGTTTCATTGCTCTAAACCAAATATTTTACTCACTAGAACGAAATAACAATTTCAAGTGTCACTTGTCATTTAAGGTATCCACCATTCCTATTCGTCAAATTTTTCTCGATAACGAACTCAATTTTCATTTTATATTTAAAATTTCAATATGAAAAAATTGCGTAGCAACTTCTAGGCCGTTGTATTGAAATTTACTTTACTAGCCAACACACAATTCACAATTATTCGATTTCGGTTGATATTTATATTTATAAAAAATGTATTTTATCTGTTATGAAATCTGTGTTGAGTTTAATTACTCTGAAGTAAATAATACGCCCACTACATTGAAAAAGAAGGTTTCTTGGAGGATATAGGAAATACACACAATGCTCGATGATGAATTTATATTTTATTAATCATGCTGATTTTGCTTGTTTTTCAAATAACTTATTTTGATTCCTAGAACAATTATTATCATTTAAAAGGAGAGTTTGTTGACCGTAGATATTATTCTTAGATGATTTTAGTTGGGGTTCGGTCAAGGTAGATCCAAAAAACACAAATTTAAAAAAAATGTATTTTTTAATAAAGGATTATCTGCCAACGTTTCGGCTTACATTGTAAGCCATCTTTAGGGCTGTAGAAATACTATGTCATGAGAATACAATAATAATTGAAATTAATATAATAGAGAATTGCAATAATATAATGTGATATCAAGAGTATGAATGTGGAAAGCAATGTAAGGAAATTTAAAAGATTTTGAAAAACAATTTGAAAAAGAACCAATTTGAAAAAAACATGCAAACAAACAGCTTATTGACAAGAAAAAAATATTGAAATAACATTAAAGCAGTAATTTGCCACACCTGCCTATCATGAAGATAAGAGAGGACGTCCTGTCCCTAAGTTCACATTTCCATGACTAAAATAAAAATTTTACTTTTACACAAAGTGAGAGGTAAAAGGAGTGAGGGAGCTGGTACAAGGCGGAAGGTGCAAAAGGGAAAGCGGCCTATAGCAAGAGAGGGCAATGAACCCCAACTAAAATCATCTAAGAACTATCATTAAAATTTTCCTATAAGTCTTTCAATCAAAATCTATATACATTAAAATTTCTTCAATTATATATACCACATAACAACTTATTTAAGTAGTAAATATTTGTATACAGTGTGATATGCGTATATCGAGAACAAATGATTTATAATTTATTTAACTATTTTTGCTATAACTACATAAATATCTACTTAACAAGCAATTACGTAAATTCAAGAATTAATTCCAATCACATTTTGTATGCAGTATAGTAAATTTCCCAAGAGAAATTTTTTTCAGTAAAATTGTTTTAATTTATCAAATTTTTTTTACCTTTCCAAAGAGGAATAAAAAATAAGGCAGACAAAAAAAATTAGTCCTTGTTGAGACCAATATTTTTCAAGGAGAATGACAGTGTCACCGTTGTGAATATAAGCCCTTGATTAAAAAAGGCCTAGGCAAGAGAATTCTCTTGTCAGTGATGTATGAAGTCAAGAGAACTAAATTAAATTTGGGGGCGCCGAAGAAACCAGAGGGGTCCGAGTGGAATTCCCAAACCTGGCACTGCGGGTTCGAATCCCGCCTCTCTCTGACATCCAGAAATGAAAGGAAATGCCACTACAGAGCCATGGTTGACTAAAATAGGGTGGTTACTTCTAGATAGCTCCTCCTCCAATTCCTTTAGTAAATGCATAGGAGTTTTTTTTTTTTTTTTTTAACCCATACAAATTTCCTTTTCCTCATCATTTTTGATGATTTCCCAACACAAATATTTGATCAAGCACAAAAAAAGCTAATATTGTTGAATTACTAATTTAATGAAACAAGAGTTTAAAACCCGCCAGTGAATTAACTTATTTTTCTTTAAAATAATAATATTAAAACATTAATATCTCCAAATTTATTGTTACACTATTTTTACAATAACATTTAATATTATATTTATACTATTGGTCACTAAATTTTATTAATAGAAGCATGAAAAGAGTTCATAATTCTTGCTACTTATATTAAGAATTTTGTACAGAAAAAATTATTTCAAGTAACTTGACGCAAATTAAAGTTATCAAATGATTATTTAAATTTTTTTATTTTTTTAAACAAATACCTTTAAGGGGATAGAAAAATATCAATGAAGATAAAGGGAATTTTCAATTTAAAATTAAATGCCCAGAAACTTTTTTTCGGTAGGTTTTGGGGTTCCGGTGATTCTTTGTCCCCCTTTAGCGCTTGGTCAGACCCCAGAAATTTATACCTGCCTTACGGTATATATATATTAGTGTGTGTGTGTAGATAAAATAAACCTTTATGTATTACATTAAGTTTTAAATAAAATTTTGTAATTTGTTGTCAAGATAAAATAGATAGTTGCATAAAAAAATATTAATGAAGATCACTATGCAGAAAGAAAGGACCTAGTGACCATACTCTCATTATATTATTGCATTGAGGCCTAGTGTGTGTTCATTTTCGTTTTAGTCCACAGGGAGGGAGGTAAGGATTGAGCATATGAGTTAGGGTGGGACAGAGTAAAGCGCTTAAAGGTCTTTGACAAAAGGAATATTGAAGTCGTGATGAAGGGTAGAGTTGGACACATAATATGGAGCGTTAGCGATTATTCTAAAGACTTTGAATTAAAAGGATTGTATTCGTTGGATATTGGAAGGCTTAGCGGCACCCCACAGTTCTGCACCGTAGGTCAGTTTATTTTCTGTGAGGTGTGAGCGCCTATTTATAAAGCTGTATAAGAGTCCGTGGGGTCTGTTGAGTTCTTGTCGCTTGATTTTTATATGTTCACCCCAAGTAAGTCGAGAGTCAAGATGGAACCCAAGGCAATGTACGGAATCAGAAAGAGGTATGAGGATGCTATTAAACATACTAATGTAAGAAGAGTCTTTCCGGAGTTTAAAATTAATTATATATTTTGATTCTCCAATTTCGGCACC
Organism: Oncopeltus fasciatus; assembly: GCA_000696205.2. NCBI lineage: Eukaryota > Metazoa > Arthropoda > Insecta > Hemiptera > Lygaeidae > Oncopeltus > Oncopeltus fasciatus. The sequence continues at coordinate 200,609 of KZ807736.1, read as the reverse complement.
ACAAATGAATAGCATCAAGATGGTTTTTTGGAATGGAAAAAATGAAAAATATAGTACCATTTTACAATATATTTTTAATACTCCAATTTTATAGCGCAAATAACTGTTTTTACTGCTGTTCTTAGATATTTTTGTGATACATTTATAATAATATTTTGTTGTACAGCATTGATAAAGGCCTGAAATTAAAATCAAATCTACGGCGTTTGTAATACAATATTTTATTTATTATAAACTCTTTATTTATTCTCTAGGAAATTAATTACTTCCTTATTTTTCTTTGAGTAACGATTGAATACAGACCATTTTCTTTTAATTTGCCAAATGGGGCCATAGTTTTTGACTTGATGGCTGGCAGTCCTGTAAATGTCCACCGAGGAGACACTGCCACTCAGGGGAACGGCCCAGTAATGCGACTGTTTAAATCAACAAGATACATTGAGATACATTGAAGGGGCGGTAAATGGGCGCGGGGAAAATTGCCCTTCGGACTCGCTCGATTTGACCAGCTGGTCAACTTGCGCTGCTTGATGAAGCTCCAACTGGAACCTGACAGATGGAGTAGCCATGGCATACATTCTCTTAATCATTTGACAGTAATGGGGTAGTTGCCTCATGAGCACCTTAAGGGGAGAACTCCATCCTACTAGAGAGCCGTACAGTGGGTGTATCACAAGGAGATAACTACATAAATATTTAATTTGGTTGTGGTATTTTATCCCACGTAAATTTCAAACAATTAATGAGAGGGAAGAGAATATAAAAAACTATCTGTCCCAGCCAGGAATCGAACCTGGATCTCCTGCTATCCGGGCCGGCGTGCTTGCCAGTTATACTACCAGGATACGTTAGTTGTTTCATTCAATTCCCTCTACACTAGCTAGAGTCTAACCCACGAGAAAGGCGAGAACTTCGTCTTGTACTCGAGGGAGCTGACATTGTCATACATTTTGTCGACTCTCGTCATTTACTTTATTTAATTTTTTCTTTATAAATATTTAATTTGGTTGTGGTATTTTATCCCACGTAAATTTCAAACAATTAATGAGAGGGAATAGAATATAAAAAACTATCTGTCCCAGCCAGGAATCGAACCTGGATCTCCTGCTATCCGGGCCGGTGTACTTTCCAGTTATACTACCAGGACGTGTTAGTTGTCTTATTCAATTCCCTCTACACTAGCAAGAGTCTAACCCACGAGAAAGGCGAGAACTTCGTCTTGTACTCGAGGGAGCTGACATTGTCATACATTTTGTCGACTCTCGTCATTTACTTTATTTAATTTTTTCTTTATAAATATTTAATTTGGTTGTGGTATTTTATCCCACGTAAATTTCAAGCAATTAATGAGAGGGAAGAGAATATAAAAAACTATCTGTCCCAGCCAGGAATCGAACCTGGATCTCCTGCTATCCAGGCCGAGTACAAGACGAAGTTCTCGCCTTTCTCGTGGGTTAGGCTCTTGCTAGTGTAGAGGGAATTGAATAAGACAACTAACACGTCCTGGTAGTATAACTGGAAAGTACACCGGCCCGGATAGCAGGAGATCCAGGTTAGATTCTTGGTTGGGACAGATAGTTTTTTATATTCTCTTCCCTCTCATTAATTGTTTGGAGATAACTACATTCCACTTCTTTTTTTGTTTTTTAAAGAAGAAATTTTGTTGTTTTACAGTCAATAGTGATGTTTAAATCATAATTACGTCCCTAATCTAAAGAGATTCCTCAAGTTTCTTTAAAAATTGCTACAACTGGGAGTATATTAAGAAATTATATTATTTTACAATTGAACAGGACAATAAACGTAAAAGTAGCACCAATGAGCTTCGGCCTTGACTTGTCGAGAAAGAAGAAAGATAAAGAACTCAGACATTATATTAACAATGCATACATTTTTATCATAAAATATTAATGTTATATAATTACATTTGACAAGTTGTCATCTGGGTCAAATGTTCATGACCAATGAAAGTCATACCAGATGACAACAAATCCTCTCTCGCCTTTATTTCAGCCCTGAAGATGGCTTACAATCTAAGCCGAAAACTCGACAGATAATAAAAAATACCCTTTTTTTTTTTAAATTGTATTTTTCCAAATAAAAGTTGACCGAACGCCAAATAATTCTCTATAAATACGAACATAATTATAAGCGTATAAGGAATAAATGTATACAGCTCAGTGTGCGTAAAATGTAATTATTGAAAAATAATGTTTTATAACATTTATCAGAAAATTATATTTTAAGGGAGTTATTTAAGTACGTAATTAAAAGGTCAGAGCAGGCATCACTATTTTAAAATATAATTGGTTGATATCACATGAGAGGGAGAGATATTTAGAGAGAGAAAAAAATTGAAAATCGTCAATACCTTTGTCATTAATAAATACTAATGAAAAAACTTTTTAAAAAACTCTATAATAAATAAGATTTAATACGAATTTTTTAGCATTATGATGTCTAGTATTCAAATTTTTGAGAAAGACTAACGATAAAACCTATATTTATGAGCGTAAAAATTTTTCAGTCAAAATATATTTTTGTCTAGTTACTTCAAATATATTATTTAACCTGATCTATGTGCTTTTTAAAGAAAAATAAATTAGATTACACAGCTCCAGCGTGACTGACATTATTGTACTTTAACGGTCTCTTCAAGTATGTTGTAAAATATGTTTTAAATCAGTGCACACTTTTATTGTTAGGCTAAGAAGGGTTAACTGATATCAGTTTCTACCCAAGTGGAAAATATTAAAATTTTTTGTCCATAATAATACGAGTATGTTAAAAATTCTAAAAGGAAAGTTAAAGATTTTTGTTTATCTTTTTTCTTTTTTTTCTTTTTTTTTTTTTACAAAAGAAAAAACAACATACAAAAGAATATTAGCAATTAAAATTTATAACTAATTATAGATATCACAAGGCCAGACACAACAGACGAATTGACGTGGCCTTCAACGCGAGGTTTGATCTTTTATTTTTCACGGAGCACTCTGTATTTTTATTGTTTGAAAATAGACAACTTTGGATTAGCTTCAAGCTTAAAGATATATTTCAAAGGCTGTATTATCAAGATTTTTACCTATGTTAAATCCTATTTTTTTTCCATAAATGAACTTATGAATTATCTATGAATAGAACTAAAAAATTTGTTGAAAAAACTAAATAAAAATTTGCTTTAATAAAAATAATACCTTCTATTTATGCAATAGTATAAAGTAAACCAAGATAACGCGACAACGTGGGACACTATGATAAGTGAAGCTCGTCCAACCCTCTGGTATACATTCTTCAACAACTGCTTTCATATTATTTTCTTTTCTCAAAATTTGTTTGAATGTAAATGTTAGAAATATACTTTTTGAATCTAATTTAAAATTTCAGAAGAAATTCGTGGAACTCACTACGCGAGAATATTTCACAAGTTCTATTGTAGACATAAAATTTTTGAATGAAGATTTTTTAACCGGAGAGATTATTATTAGATGCTTTTTTGTTGGGGTTCGGTCTAGGTCGATCTAAAATATACAGTTTAAAAATGCATGCCTTTGATACCTTGATCAACGGGCCCCAACAAAAAAACAACTACATTTAATTTTTGTTTTGGAAAGCAAAGGCAGAATATCTCTTTGTGGCGAATTACGATGTAAATTATCCATTGAGGTTGTTTTCATAACAGATTTATTGAAGAATATTCTCTGCTCCCTCCATATTATTAAGGTACAGAAAATTGATTAACACCCACTCGCACACTCATATATATGATGGGTGTATATACATATAAGTGGGTACTTATATCTGTCAAAGCTCTACAGGCTAAAGATTGTTACCATTCTTAATAAAAGTTGATATGTCAATTCAAAAAGCAAAACGAAAATCTGATTTCATTTTTGAGGAAAATCGGACCATTAGCAATGAGAGATTTCTTTACATTAAAGTACTTGTAAAAAAAAAACAACAAAAAAACAAATAAACTTTATTGGACGTAGTATTAGGTTCAGAACAGTAATCTTCAACAAAGATTTGTTAATTGATAAATGATAATTTTTAAGAGCTACACTGTGAAATTGAACAATTAATAGTGGGGTCATGCTAACTATTATTTATAATTTAAAGACCAAAAAGACACAATTACTTGTTTTCAAGTCATATTAAGAAAGCTGCGTGTAAATTTTTGAATTAGTTATTGAGCAATATCGGATCAATGTGAGGGAGGGTTTATCTTAAATTTCAAGTGTGAGTAAGAATATATTCAAGATTAAATAGATTTTTTAGAAGTAGCAAAGTAAAGTTGAACAATTAGGAGGAGGGGATTATATGATTTCTCATTTTTGATGCAACTGTTGTTTTGGCCACAGAATATGTTTTTTTTTCTTCTTAATTACGTCTGATTTTAAGAGCTAAAAAAAAATAAAAGCATATTTATTGGGCGAAATAGGAATAAGGCTATAAACGTAATCTAAAGACTAAATACAAATACTTTTAGCTAGGATATTAGGGAATCCGCTTTTTTTTTACGAAACTCCTGCGTAACGAGATGTCTGTTCTCAATGTTTTGTGGTGAGCCTGTGGTGTAGCCCCAATTCTAATCCCCTTGAAAGGGAAGGAAGTCATTTCCCTAGGGGTGAGGTGTGATAGGACGCCATCTCACCCCCCACCCTCCCACCATTCACGGGGTGCAGTTGTCGCGAATGAGCACCGAAGCCATCGCTCCCTGAGGGCCTCTCCACTTATGGCGGCGTACAGGTCCACGTCGTACGCTGTCTTCGGAATGTGACGACTCTCTGACGATTCAATAACAAGATCACAGCTGACTTTTTCTGGAACTACCTGGCGGTAAGTCCTCAAGCATGGCAGATATACAATAATGAATTCCTACTTAGAACAAATAAATTGAATAACCTAAGGATATAAGGTTTAAGTAAATTTTCAACAAGCAATCATCATCTCTTAGGATTTTTGAAATAATAGTAACTTAATAAATTATAATTATTAAAATTATTACAGCCATAAGGAAATATAAANGTCCAAAGAATCTAACTGGGAGAGGGAGGTAGAGATTGTTCTAATTTATATTTAAAAAATTCTAATAAAATAAGGAATTTAGGCTAAAGCCTAAAGTATTATCGTGGCTGAAGCCCAAAATGTGGATGGAGGTTTGAGTGAGAACCAAATTGAGTCATTATTTTGTCATATATTGTACCAAAATTTCAATAGAATTTAAGATAAATACCCTAATTTTTTTATTTCATTTTGTTCCATTAGATTTTAAAAGAAAGACGAGTGCTAAATAAGAATTGTTAGAATGCCTCTAAGACGCTTCATAAAATGTGTGTTTTTTTACAAAATGGGGACGCTCCCCCACCCTTTACGTCACGGTCAGCCTAGAACTAGCCTCAGTGACATTTACATTTCTCATAACTGACCTTTTCGACACATTCAACCACCCATTATAATGAAAAATGGGAAATATGCTTAATTTACGCATGCATTTTGGAGGCTGAAACAACATGGCTAATAGATCAATTGGAATTCAGTAGATTTTTACGTAGAGATTATTGGTAGAGAATTTACTTGGGGGGCTCAGTAATCTATCTGATAATCAATCAACCTTGACCGGATATATATAAATTATATAAATAAGTATTTCCGTTTCGTCTACATTGTATATTTATGTGTTAGGATAATGAATAGAACCATAATTAAAAAAAAAAAATTTGCTGTTAAGTTTGGAAAATTATAAAATTTAAATATTTTTTTATTTTGAATATTTTTTCTAACAATGGCATTAAAAGAAAATAGTTATTTTAAAAATTATGCTCTTCAATTATATATATAAATGTATATTCCTAAATCATTTTTGGTATGAGGAAAAAAAAATATCAGGCCTGCTTTGGTCTAAACTATTGGTTATTTATTTACTTCCTGTCAAACATTCATGCACTGGAGAAGGTGTATGATCAAATTGTTCTAGAATCCTGGTTTTTCGTGCATTTTCTAGATCTGAATTTTTTCAGGAGTACACCACTGGGTCATTAATAAGAAGCGCAAAGTGAAAATCCTCAACAGTATATTGAACCTTTGAAGTCTTTTGGCACAGAAATCCACGCCCATAACCACTCGGCTATCCTTGTTTTAATTAAGAGAATACGAAGGTTATGTATTTTTATGGACTACGGATCAATAATAATTAGATAAATAAATAAATAGAGAATATAAATTACTTACAGCTAGTTAACGGATATGTACAAATAAAAACACTTACTAGTGTCTGTCATTTAACATTTCACAGTCACCGGTACTGCAAATGCCACGGCCAGCACAACACACTAAGATTTGCAATCTGGCAGGGAAACGTTACACTGAATTAAGGGTCGCTGGCGAGCCGTTTTTATAACTGTATGAAATGGCCTAGACAGGCCTAGATAAATCTAATAGCTTTTCTGGGAAAGCATAATTTCCTCTTCTAAGTACGGAAGCAGGTGGCTACCTTCCATTGACACCTCCTCCTTTAGGTCTGGTTCCCTTTTCACATGCTTCCCTAATCTTTACAATTATTATTGATATAGATAGAAACTGCCCTAACCTCTATCGCCTGAGAACTGTTTTCTTTTATTTGTTTTTTAAAAATAAAATTTCAATTCAGCCATCCTAATCTCTTTCTTTCTTACCTGTTTTTTTTTGTACCACTAACAAATTCTTTGAAACAGGTTTGGTGTTTCACATTAGAATATGTTTTACTGAATAACAAGTATTTAAAAATAACAGATTTGTTTCACTTTCAGTAGGGAATAGTAGGTAAGTGATAAACAATTAATGAGAGGGAATAGAATATAAAAACTATCTGTCCCAGCCAGGAATCGAACCTGGATCTCCCGGCAAGCCCGCCGGCCCGGATAGCAGGAGATCCAGGTTCGATTCCTGGCTGGGACAGATAGTTTTTTATATTCTATTCCCTCTCATTAATTGTTTAAAATTTACGTGGGATAAAATACCACAACCAAATAAAATATTTATAAAGTAGGTAAGTGATTTACTTGAAAATGTACCTATCGTCCTAAATCTTCATTGGACGTAGAGAGCGGCCCTGGAAGTATACGGGGAGGGAGGTAATCCTAGAGAGTACGGAGGGAGGACACCAATTAGACTAATACCGTTGAGAGTGGGTCTCGAATCTGTCTGGATTAGTTAGCTCTCTCTCTGGAGCAAGTTGTGGCCACTAATGGACGGATCACTGGCCCTCGGCTAATATTGGCCTTAGGGGTGGAGAGGGGGGGGGCTTTTTGAGACGGGGTGGCCGCAGGGTTCGAACCCCGGGTCAGGGGGTGGAGAGAGTGTACTCTCAGTTTGCAGGGGGAGTTTGTCAGACCGTCCAAAAGGGGTTTCAGTTGGTCTGCCATCTTTTCACACTCAACTTGACGTCCAAGAGACAGGAGTTTATTCATTAACCTTGTCCCTATAAACATGAGCAATTTTAGCAGATTTTCAGAAAAAAAAAATTGTAACTAGTTACGTAGGTAACATGAATGATGCTTTTCATTGATTTAAAACATTTTGCACTTCTATAATTATTTCATTTGTAACTCTTCCTTATCAAATCAAATACAGCCATTTTACATATTAATTTAAACTTTTCTTTATATTAATGTTTCATTGTATAGTTCTTTCTTCAGCTGATTATTAAACTCTTTGATCTATTTTTGCTCTTTTTCCTTTTCGAATTTACTAACAATTGTAATAAATATTCGAAAAATATACTTTTAAATTTAGTAATTTTAAGTCTAAAGTGTAAATTTCACATTCTGAAAGACAAGCATAGAATAGCAATTATTACATTACCACTATACTAAGATTTTTGTCGACATTCCGAAAATGAATATTCCAAAATGGCGGTCTATCCAATCCTAAATATATATATATATATA
>KZ807736.1:137645-147790 GCA_000696205.2 Oncopeltus fasciatus | reverse complement strand
AATATATATTTAATATTTCCTTAATAATATTGAAGAGGTAAATGCATTGTTTTTCGATACGATATCCCAGCGTAATACAAATATGTTTATTTTAATTTAACATATATCGAATACATGAATAAAACTTTCTCTTTAAATTTGATAAGAGGTTTTTACAAGCTTAGACATTTAGACATTTGACATGTACTTTTTATTGTCTTGAATTATGCACTGGAGACATTTTTTCTTTACAGAAAGGACTTTATATTCTAAATTTTATCCTTCAATGAAATTTTTGAGTAGCCTTAATTGTGCTTATTTATGATGTTAATAAATAATTCTAGAACTTCATACAATTATAAGATTTACACAATTGAGTTTTTTTTTGCACAATAATCTGCCATACTAGCTAAAGACATTTGCACAATCCCTGTCCTCCAATTGTAATCCCTATGTAATATAATAATATTCGGATAAATCGCTTCAATATACTACTTACACGCCTGAAAGGTATTTGTATGTAGACAAAATTATATATTTTTATTACATTTTCTGTCGATTAGGCGCTCTAAAGGCTACAAATGTTTCATTGAAGACGTTCATAAACAAGAGTAAATAATTAATTACATCTCAAAAGCTTAAAGGAAAGTGAAGAGATCACTAGAAGAAGTGTCACCTTCCTGATCATGCTGAAAAATATATATAAATTTCCTAAAAGCATTTGTCTCTTCAAATGATTTTGTAAAATCAAATGTTATTTCACAACACAACATTTCCAAATATAATTTGTATTTTACATTTAGATCTAACTTTTTCTTGGCTGTCTTCAGCCCTAATATAACTCAAATTATGTCTTCTAAAATTGGAATGGATACCTACTTTATTTTCTATTATTCAACAAGAAGATGGACCACACAAAACATCTCATTATATTTTAAATGTCTCTTTTCATATTTGTATTTTTGTAAAATTTATATTGAATATAAATTTTTGTAAATTGAGATTTGCAGCTACTGAAATCATTGCCTGCACTATGAAGTTTTCAAAATTCTCTCTTAACAATAACGAGAATGTAACATTAATTAATCTCACTTATCCTCTAAAGCCCCTCTTTACGGCGGATTTTAGCGTTTAACAAAAACAAACTCAAATAAACATAATTAGTACATGAAGTTTAAAAATTGCTAACGCCAGATAGTGAAAAATAAAAACTTACATACACTAATTTATTTTCAACAAATATAATTTTTAGCTTCTCTAATTAGTGAAGATTTGAGCAAATATTTCAAAAATAGAAATCATAGAATAAAAGAGAATTGAATGAATTCATAATAAAATATATATGAAGATAGTTATGCCTTGTAAATATTCATTTTAATAAAATTTCAACATTGTGAATTATTTCTTTACTTTATGCTCTCCAGTTTGTTGCACTCAGAACTCAGAAGTTCTGGAGTGTTATTGTGCAGTACAGTAAGAGTAAGATATAGATTCATATCAGGAATAGAAACAGAAAAATAAGAAAGAAAAACATGGCAAAACTTTTAATAAAATACTTCTATATTGGAAAAATCCAATCAAGTTCCGGTAACTTACACTGATAAGTTTTGTAGTCAAAAAAGTTGAAAGCAGTAAATTTCTCTTTGCATTATTACATTAAGATACTCGTGCATATATAAAAATATATTTGTTATAGTAGCATCTTAGTACGGGTGTGAATACCTTGATTTCTCTACAAGAAATCTACTAAAATCTACCTTATTGCACTAAAGGGAGTAAGCCCTATATGTCAAAAATTAATCATGTTGGTTGAACGTAGAATTTTGCGATGAGAGATTGATCAGGGATTCAAATTGGAAATAAAAGCTAATTTGTAAACGAAGAAAGTTATTATTATTTCCAACATTTTGGCCTAAGTTACAGGCCTTTTTCAAGACAATGGTGTTAATGAGAGCCTCCTACTCTGGATATATATATATATATATTCGGTTGTCCTTAGAGACCTTGTAGGTTTTTTAAAGACTTGATATAGCAGAATAAACCCCATTTTTACTGCCTGTCTGGGATATGGCTTTGGATTCCTAATTCCTTATGTTGAATTCCGTAGCGTCTTTATNTATATATATATATTTCTTAATATACTTTGTGTTTTTCTCTGATTTTCTGTGTCGGTTTACTACCCTAGAAGAGTTGTGACTTCAGTATTGACGGATCTCAATAATCCTAGGAGCTATTTTCTTCCTTCATCCCAAGGGCTAAGCCAGGGTATGATAACCCTCCCTTAGCACTAACCTTCCACTGGCACAATAGTGCCGCTACTCCAGAGATCCCTGGTGAGGGCCTATGGAGACAGTAGTTCAGACTGGGATTCGAACCTAGAGGTTTTAGTGCGTGAGCCGCGTGCTCTAACAATTCATCAAATAATTGGTTTATTAGGATAAAATAATGAATAGGAACTCGATACTTGGAATATATGACAAACTAATGCCTTAAAACCCTTTACAGTTATTATCTGGACATGCAATACAGAACTATTGATTGTCTCAAAGACATTCAACATCTAATGATAACGGTCCTTTCAATCCAAAATTCATTGGAATAATTTGTAATTCTCCCTTTACTATGACTTAAATATTCCTTCTTTCCAAGACTTCCTTTCCTACCACTTCCCCTTCTTCTACAGTCAACTGCAATGCAACCCAAACCCATTTTCACTGGCCCTGTACTTTAACTGAAATCCCTACAACCCTCCCTTGCCAACTCAAATGAAGATGTCCTCGGGATATTCCAGGAACATAGATTCTATTCATTTGTGAGAGGTGTCACTGGACACTTTCTCTCTTCATGTAAGGAGAAATAACTAAATAAATTTGTTAATTTTACTTCCAATGAAATAAAATTAAAAAAAGGTTATAAACATCATAAAGTAATAGATAATTGAGAAAATACTTTTAATAAAATATAATAAATTAATTAATTTATAGCTAACTAATCTCATATACTTATTTCTAAAATTAAACCATAGTAAGAAACTTGTTTAAAGATATAACAATATATAATAAGATATAACAATAAGAACTCTTACAACTTCTTGAAACTAAGCTCTTGAACAGTCTAGAGCCAGCCTTTGCGACCTCACCTTAATCTCAATGCCTTCTAGGGCTTTTAATGTAATACAAATTTTTTTATTTTTCTACCCAAAAATTACTCATTCAGTGTAATGTAATTTTAAAGATATATCTTATAGTAAAAATTGGAATAAATCCTTTTTCTTTTCACTAGAGGTCTCAAATAGTATTTATATTTTTTTTATATTATTATTTATTTTACTTAAAGTTTCTTTATTCATTAGCCACTGTAATCAACTACTGACTGAATGTATTCTTATTATTTTTATTAACTGCGTTCACATTTTACGGAAGGTGGGGAATCCAAACATCCGTTTAATAAAGGAAAAAGTTAGCTCATTAAGAGTATGATAAAGGTGAATGGTAATTAGAAAAGTTTTTGGGGGTCTTCCCAATTCCGTGACTTAATTCTGTCGACTTTCGAGTTCCGCTGGTCTTTCTTCGCTCCACAGAAAGGAATCCGAAAGAAATTTCTATCCAATCCGATGTCGAGAGAGAGAATGAGGAAGAAAGAGAGAGTTAGAGAGTGTAGGTAGAGAGAGAGTGAGAGGGCGAAAGAGTGGCAGAGAGAAATTAAAATAAGGAGTAAAGATTACAGATAATGTATAGAATGCTAATTGATAATATTTTGGTAAAGCCACCGATAGAAGAAGCTAAATGAATAAAAATGTTAACTTATGTTGCAATTAAACACAATTTCTGTATTATCACAAGTAAAGTAGAGCAATCGTTTTGAACTACGTAAATTTGAGATTCAAATCTCTTTTCTCTCATTTAAAAGAAATACTTTTCAGCTCCGAGGCAGAAAAGAGATAACATCCTAATCCTATAGTATATTTACTTACTTTATTGAAGTTTATACATACTTTTTAGTTTTGCTTCTAACTAGTATCAGATTTCAAAATTGTATTTTGCTCAATTAACCATGAAAGAGAAATATTTTTTTACTTTTTAATGCAAGGAGCAGGAAGAGATCATATTTTGAAAATCTATTAAAACCTTAAAAAAATTAACAATTACAAAAAAGGCAATATAAACTTTCAGAAATAAAGAATGACTGTAAATTTATTTAAAGTTAATAATATTAAATGCAGAAAACATTGTCAAACTATTAGACTTGTAGTAAAAATTGTTGCAAATTGTAGTTATATTTCCTGTCTGTATATTTTAATGTCCTTTAGTTTCCGTAATTAGTGATGAAAAATGCTTTTGAAAAATAAAATTAATTTTTTAGACGTAATTCCTCGATATTCTTTTAATTAAAGATTCTAGAATAATTAATGATGAAAAGAGAAGTAATATTTAAACCATTAATATTGAAACTGATAAAATTTAAATTCATGATATTGAAATTTAAAGAAAGATAAAATGTATGTCACATATAGAAATCTGTCTAACATAAATTGAGTAAATTAAAAAGATTTGTCAAGTATTATTTAAGATGGACATAAATAAAAGTAAATGTCACATATTTAATCTTAAAAAAGGAAATGAGCAATAAGCAATAATATAATTTTATAATTTTAATGAAGGATTATCTGCCAACGTTTCGGCTTACATTGTAAGCCATCTTCAGGGCTGTAGAAATACAATGTCATGAGAATACAATAATAATTGACAATATTATAATACAGAATTACCATAATGCAATGTGATATGAAAAGTATGAATGTAGAAAGATATGTAAGAGAATTTAAAAAACATGCAGACAACAACTATTAAAAAAAATGGAATAACATTCAAACAGTAATTTATCACACCTGCCAATCATGAAGACGAGAGAGGACGTCCTGTGCCTAAGTTCACATATAATTTTTCTGAAAAAGACCGTGGGTGGTGGAAGGGTGAGGGGAAGGTACAAGGCGGAAGGTACAAAGGGAAAGCGGTCTGTTGCAAGAGAGGGCAATAAAAAGGACAAAGGAAAAAAAGGAAGGGTATTATTGGGAATAAGTGACTTTGGAACTGGGAAAAATGTTTGATAGGTTTATTTTGAAGGAGGGCTAATGGTTTTTAGAATGTTGAAAATGTTTGAAAAAGTTGAAGAAATTTGTTCATGTCCGTTCTGTCGTTAACTGGATCGTGTTTTAGGTATATATGAACGGTTTCAGATAAAAGACGTTTGTGTTGGTAGGGTTCAGTGGAAAGAATGGTTAAGCTCTCGAAGTCAAATGTGTGTTCTTCATGAAAAACATGTTTAGTGAGGGCAGTTTTCATTAGTTTCTTCTTTATGTCATTTAACCAAAAAAATGACCGAATTGATATTGACCGAACCCCAACTAAAATGATCTAATAATAATATCTACAGTAAAAAAAACTTTTTTTTTCTTTTTTTTTTCAAAAATTCTTCTTGTTCATCCTCCTGAAAATTTATATTATTATCTGTACATTGATTTGAACTGAGCTAATTTTTCTAAAGATCAGCTGAAATTTAAATATGTCCGGTAATGGTACTAACGTGAATAGCTTGAATCAACTGAAAATATGAAAAAGGAAACAAAATTCTAAAGAGTATCTTAAAAAAAAAAAAATTAAACTAAGTATTTTAGTAAATAAAATAAGTTTCCAATAATGCAAATTCTTAATTAATTTATGGAATGCTAATGTGAGTACACAGTGAATGACAATTATATATGTCGGCGTCACGAGGGAAGAATTTGTAGTCCGGTCGTATAAGAGGACTGAAAAAAAAAAAACAGAAAAAATGAAAGACAAGAAATATGTTCCTGGCAAAGGTGATTTGGGAATGACTTGTCAAAAGCAATGCCTCATACGGGGCATATAATCAGAGGGGAATCCACCCCCGAGGTAAGCGCTCTGCGAAACTTACGGCCATATTTAAATTCAGAACTGTCGGGAGAGAGCTCTGGTGAGTGATTTGCAAATCAAATGTGAGTCAGAGTCGGGGCTATTCATCTTTGTCTTGGCGTTCTTCGCGGGTCTGTTTTGACACCGTTCCCTCATTATTGTCTTGATAGGACATTCTCTCAGGCCGAACGAAACGTCACTCAAGATGTATAGAAGAAACACCGGTAGAGCGCAAAAAATCTAATTCTTTCAGCGTCTTTTAGCTCAAGGCCAGGTAAACAAAGTGTCGGCATTTTGCGAAAAGAAGCAAACATCAGCGATAGTTATACGTGAATGTTCTCTCAAAGGTAATAAAATTAACACAATTTTAAACAGATTTCCCTGGATTTAAAAAGATACAGCAACCACACATTAATTTAACCTCTTAAAATTAATTATTTTTTGAAAGAGGATTGTTTTAAAATTTAAATAATTTAAAGAAATTGTTTCTCAGAATATCAAATTGTTTTATCTCTCTCTCTCTCTCTCTCTCTCTCTCTCTCTCTCGAACTTGGAAATTGCTGGCTTTATTAAAAGCCCTTCCGTAAGAGAGCCCGGGAATTTCCTCTGACAATTCTTTTTCGAGGGCGCTAGACACGGAGCTATTACGATTAATAATTTAATAAAATTCTAATTTGACGTTAGTACAATACTTAGGGGTAGCTGNTTATATATATATATATACATACACACACACACAGGCACATTATCTTACACATTATATATTCATACCCCCTATGACCTTTACTTCGTCTCAAACAAAATCTTTCGCCTTTGTATATTTCTCCTTTGTGTACTTTTTAAGACTCAAAATCTTAAAGGGTAGTGGGGTTTTGGGGAAATACGTATCAAACCGAAAAACCTACAAAATCATTCTTTTTGTTACAGATATGAAAAAAAATTATGTAGTTATGGTTGTTGAGAGCTTGCTCCTCCCTTGCCTTACAAGCAGTCTAGTGCTAGCATTACAGCATTTTCACCAAATCTAATTACTCATTTAGACCTATCTATATCCTACTTCATGGATAAATGGAAAATCTGCTTAGTTCTCGTTTATCCTGTATGACGGACATTTCATCTTAAATTCACATGCTTAAGTCATAGAGCATGCCGAACGTGGCTTAAAACAGATCCCCTTTCTTGTCTGGTGGTAGTATGTAAAATAAAATGGTGGTTTCAAGTGTAGAAGATAGTAAGATATTCTCAGCCAATCATGAAGGTACTATTTTTCCTCTACTGAGGTATTTATGTGTTTATAGTTATAGTTAGACCGGACCCAATGAGCTACCAGGTATGCAAGTTTAAAATGTCGTTTTAATTCCAATAGAATGCGCTCTTAGCCTATTGAAGGATTTGCTTATCTCTAAACGCTATTTTGTTTGTTAGTCATTTTTTTACAAAAGTCAGTTGTTTTTAAGTCGTTTACGTGGACGTATCATACCTTTCTTTGGTGTTAAAAATGTCTAATTTTAAGCCAAATAAAGAGCATTTGCGGCATGTCATGATTTTCTTATTTAATCAAAAGAAAAAGGCATCTGAATGTCATCGAATTTTTGTTGAGACTTATGGCGATCTTGCTCCAACCGTCAAGACATGTGAACGTTGGTTTCAACGTTTCAAACGTGGTGATTTTGATGTNATATATATTCGGTTGTCTTTAGAGACCTTGTAGATTTTTTAACGACTTGATATAGCAGAATAAACCCCACTTTTACTGCCTGTCATGGGATATGGCTTTGGAATTCCAAATTCCTTATGCTGAATTCCATAGCGTCTTTATTTATCCATCACGATTTTGGTTTTTCTCTAGGATGAGTTCTAACTACTCAAGTTCATTACCAGGACCAGACGACTAGAGGTCCCAGAAAGAGTGTTTCTCCCTACATGTTTATATATATATATAAAATAGGATGTTGTGTATGTATGTTACCTATGGGCTTTAAAAAGGCTGGGCCGAATTTGATGAAATTTTCAGGGAATCCTCAGAATATTCAGGTGGGTGAAACTGTGAAGTCTAATTTTTTATTTTTGGTCTGCGGGCGGAGGGGCGTGGCGAAATCAAATTTTCATTTCCAGTTTGCCTTGAATACATGTGTTTCTTTTATGATTGAGCCCATATCTACACCACATGAAAATTTATTCTACGTAAAAAACTTTATGACAGGTATTCCATGAATTGTTATTTGAAGGCCGTAAATTTCGTTAAAAGCTCTATTTGAATCGTGTGATAATACAAAACTAATGTTTGCTTAAGGCCAGCAACGCCCTAAAAAAATTTATTTTGGCAAAACAAAGTTTGTCGGGTTCGCTAGCCCAATATATGAATACAACCTGGCATGCCACCATATTCAAATGTAAGATAAAATGGTGAGTTTGAAGCCACAAAAAAACCGATAAATATAATAGCGATGGGGTTTACCTGAATTGTCAAGTGGAAGTGGTAAAAGTTTTCCGCATCATAGCGCGTAATATTTAGTTAAGAGCATTGAAACTAAATCCTAAGTTACTAAATTTTATAAGTTCAGAATTCTGCGTAAGATGGCAAGTTAAAATAGAAATGTTCATCAACAACTATACTGGAGAAAGTCACACTGAGTTCACGAAGCCCCTGCAAGACAGACTTTTATACTTCTGCGCGGAGATATACACAAGAAATTCTCCTTCGTTTTCTTTCAGAACATATTCTAGACTATATATGTTAAAACATACATCACTACGACTGCCTGATACTAATACATATAAATTGTAAGCCTACTAGCAATTACAAAATGCTTTTGGATAAATACTGGGACTGTAACCTTTCAGCTGTTATATGTCAGCAAAGAGGTCGGGTTGCAGTCAGCATAGAGATTTTAACAAACCTACAGAAAGTTTTCATATCTTCTTACTAGAGATGTGAGACATTATAACCTTTTTAAGCCATAACAAATTTTTTTAAATCTAATTAATTTATAAAACAAAAAGGANAGAGAAGTTCTAGTGAGGTTATATCACACTGTACTATCACCTAGAACTTTATTAGCTAATGGTTAGCTATACCAGATATGTATGTATCAAGAGGCATTTTTATTTTTCATGAGTGAATCATAGATCAAATTAATAATGGGTATGTATAATATATAGTAATATTTGTTCTTTTGTGGGTTTTTATATTTCGAAAATGAAACAAATGTTTAAAACGTTTGAAGAATATAGAAAGTTTTAAGCCATAAAATTAAGTTCTTAACTAGGGTATTGAGGCACTTCATTCTATTTTAGAGACAAAAGCGATTCCATTGCCTCTAATCTCCTCTTGTCACCTGTTCCAAAATCCAGCGAGAGTTAATCCCTTTCCAATAGGAGAAATTGCTCGAGCACTAATTAACGGGAAGCCGATGATCGGGAAGTAAACAGGAATAAAATGGCTATGTGTGAGCTGCACACGGCTTAACGAAGTCTGTGGCCTCATCTCATCAGTGCAGTCGCTGCTCCAGCTGATTTGACATCGCTCGTCGAATGCTGTTGACCAATCTGATAGCTCGCTACAGATGTTTGTGTTTGACTTGTACGAATGGCTTTTCTGATAGTGATCCACAGTTAAACCAACTGGATAATTCCATTTTGTCAAAACCCCCTAAATTTGGACCGATAGATAATCTGTAATTAGGCTTCAAACAGCTATATAATCTGTACTTAGTCTTCAAAGAATTAAATAATCCGTCCTTAGTCTTCAAGAGTTAGATAATCTGTCCTTAGTCTTAAGATAATTAAATAAGCTGTACTTAACTTTAATAGAATTAAATAGTCTGCCCTTATTCTTTAAAGAATTAGACATTCTGTTCTTAGTCTTATGAGAATTAAATAAGCTGTACTTAAGTTTAATGAAATTAAATAATCCGCCCTTATTCTTTAAAGAATTAGACAATCTGTCCTTAGTCTTAAAATAATGAAATAAGCTGTACTTAGGTTTAATGGATTTAAATGATTCGCACTTATTCTTTAAAGAATCAGATAATCATAGTTGTAGTCATAGACATATTCATGGACATGTAATCAAGGTGACACGAGATCCTCTCTCATCTTCATGATGGCCCTGAAGCTGAAACCTCGGCAGATAATTAAAAAATACACATTTTTTATATTTATATTTTTTGGATCTACCTTGACCGAACCCCAACATAAAAAATCGACTAATAATATCTTTATATATATATA
>KZ807736.1:106636-118533 GCA_000696205.2 Oncopeltus fasciatus | reverse complement strand
ATATATAGTTATAATATAGTATCTGAGTAAAGAAACCCGAGAAATGAAAACATTGCTCCCCCCCCCCACAAAATTTTGACTCAGATAATATATAAAATTTTTTTTTTTCCGGATGGCACGGAGAAAAGCGAGGGAAACATATAATTCTGGAAATGACTTATTCGGAAGGCAGAAGAGACTCAGCTCGGACTCAAGTCAATATAATTACCACTTGAAGAAACTCTTTTTCAGGGAGGGGTAAAAAAATAATTTCTTCCCTTATGCCTCGGTGGTGGCAGATAGCTTTCTCCAGCAAGACTATTATTTGTTCTTCGAAACAATCCTCTGGCCTCGCTGGAATTTCCCCAATTCCACATTCAAACCATTCATGGAACATCCAAATTGGAAGACTTATGCTTGTCTTTGCCAGTTTACATTTTTCCCTTCTTGTTTGACTTTATTTAAACAAGCCGAGAAATGGACCCCAACCACAAAAAGGATAATTATCAAAGTTTAATTAAAAATTCTTTTCAATCAATTAAATTAAAATTAATGCGCTAAAAATTATTCCATAATCTATTATATTCTCACTTATTTAAAATATATTTTGATCTGCATTATCATTAATTCAAAATTTAGAGAAAATAAGAACTTTGCGGATTTTAAATCACTTCCAAATGAAGAGACCGAAATTTCAACTTTTTTTGTAAAAAAAAAAAATTACGAACAGTTTGGTGCAGATGTCTCTAAATTATAAATATCTAAGATTACAACCCCTAATTTTACTCTTTTATCTTATTATAATTAAGTTTCTAATTAAATATGAACCTCATGGATGTAAACACATATTACTTTAAATTTAGTCTCCTTTTTTATTTAATTGAAACATTGTAACAAGAGTAAATTATCTTTGTAAATGGTAAGTCGTGCAATGAATATAATATTTAAAATAACATTAGAATGATTGGGGTTCTACACCCACCTTTTTCTTTCAAATTGACCTAAAGTCATCCATAGGGACATTACTCTTTGTTCACGTAGGCTTCGTCGGTCGTCAGATGTATTTACCATTTCATCTTCCGCGTTGGACCGAGTCAAATTGTTGTTATTTGCCGAGCTTTCGCACATCATGTGATGGCTTCTTCAGGGCTGAAAAGAGAATGAGAGTTGTAAAGAGAGATTTTTAAAAATCCAGATGGTATATATTTACCATGTTTTATACACCAGGTGGTGTATAATCCCGGCGCGGTCTTGTCCTTGGGCGAAGTCTGCCTTCCCATTGGTTGATACTGTGTTCTGGTGGCTGGTCTCTGGAGTAGTCAGGTAGCTGGTCACTGATTGGTTGGATCCTCTTGTCAATTAGCGCTGGTTTCCAGTTTTTGCTCAATCTGTATCCGTCTTCTCTGTTGATATTTTTCGGATTCTTGGTTATTTCGATGGCTTCTCTGATGGTTCGTCGATAGTAGTTGCTTTCCCGGGCCAGTATTGAGGCGTCTTCGAATTTGATGTGGTGGCAGGTGTTGGCGAAGTGTTCTGCTAGAGCTGACCTTTCTGTGCGTCCGTGTTTGATGTCTGCGATGTGTTCTTTGAGACGTGTGTCTATCGTCCTTCCGGTTTCACCGATGTAAGAAGTTCCGCAGGAGCAGGGAATCTTGTAAATTCCTGGAGTCCGAAGTCCAAGTTTATCCTTAGGTTTCGGAAGGATGTCTGTTATTTTTCTGTCCGTGTTGAATGTTGTTCTTATTTTGTGATTTTTTAGTATTCGGGCGATCTTCTCTGTTGTCCCTTTGACGTATGGGATGGTCACTTGTCCTTGGAATTCTTCGGCTTCTCGTTCTTCCTTGTTGCGCTGCATATTTCTCTTTCTCTGGATCTTGTCTATAGTGTTGCGGTCGTAGCCATTCTTCATGAAGGCGGTCTTCAAGTGTCTTCTTTCTTTCGGTAGTTGGGCTGGTTCTGAGAGTATCTCCGCTCTGTTGAGTAGAGTGTTGATGACTCCTTCCTTCTGAGCCGGGTGGTGGTGGGAAGTGGCATGTAGGTATCTGTCTGTATGCGTGGGTTTCCTGTAGATTGAATGGCTCAAGAGGTGATCCTTTTTTGTTACGAGTACGTCCAGGAACGGTAGTCTTCCTTCTTCTTCGAGTTCCATGGTGAACTGGATGTTCTTGTGCATGTTGTTCAAGTGTTGAAGGAACCCTTCCAGCGAGTCTCGGCCGTGTCTCCAGATGACAAACGTATCGTCGACGTATCGATACCAGCAGACCGGTGCTTGTGGTGCAGATTCGAGAGCTCTCCGTTCGAAGTCTTCCATGTACAGGTTAGCTGCAAGTGGACTTAGTGGTGATCCCATGGGTGCTCCTTCAAGTTGTGAGTAGTATTTGCCGTTATAGAGGAAGTAGGTCGATTGGAGACTTAACTTGGCCAGACTAAATTCTTCTTCCGTGAGGAGGTTTTTCATCAGGTTCAGAGTTTCTTCAATGGGGACCTTGGTGAAGAGGGACTTTACGTCGAAGCTAACGAGGATGTCATGTACTTCGATTCTGATGTCTTGAAGAATGTTGACGAAGTGTTTGGAGTTTCTAATATGGTGTTTAGTGTTACCGACGTGAGGCTTCAGTTTCTTTGCGATGTATTTCGCTACGTAGTATGTTGGTGAGCTGATAGTCGAGACGATGGGCCTCATGGGTATGTCTTCTTTGTGTATTTTTGGCAGTCCGTAGAATCTTGGTGGGACGGGGTCTGATATCTTGAGTGACTTCTTCTTTACCTGTTCGTCGTTGTTTGAGTTGATTATGGAGATGACCTGCGGGTTAATGGTCTTTTGTAGGATCTTTCTCAAGCTTCTTGTAGGTGTCGTCATCGAGGAGTGCCTGCATCTTCTTCAGGTAGTCTTCTTTCTTCATGATAACGGTGGCGTTGCCTTTATCGGCCGGGGTGATGACCAGGTCCTCACGTTTTTTCAGGTCGTTTAGTGCTTTGTATTCTTCTTTGTTGAGGTTCGGTTTGGGTGGCTTGGCCTTCCTTAGAGCATGACTGACGTCTTGATGGATTGTTTCAGCTGCTTCTGGTTCAAGGTTCATGATACAGGCTTCGACACTTGTTATAATTTTCTCTGTAGGAATCCGGCGTGGGGCGATGGCGTAGTTGAAGCCTTTCTGTAGAACCTGAAGTGTCTCTCTGGGAAATTTTTCATTGGTGAGGTTAACAAGAGTTTTCTTTAGAGAGTCTTCACATATGTTGTTGATAGTCGTCTTCGATGCTGTGAGTTTTCTAAACTTCTTCTTTTGCGAGTCAGTGTGATTGAGGAAGTCCCGTTGAGCTGCTTCCCAGGGGAGACGGTCTATCTTGTCCCAGTCTTCCTTTGAAACAATATTTGAAAGCAAAGAGTGGTCATAAAAGAGTTTCTTCTCAATCGAAGCAAGTTCGGATCGTGTGTCGTTTATCTGCGCCTTGAGTATCATCTTTGAGGACCACAAAGAAGGCTCCACTCAAAATGTTAAGTAAGGTAAGCCCCATTGCCTTACTCAGACAGTTGAAAAAGAATTATTCACTAATTATCATGCTGAGGAGTTCCTGCGTGTGACTTTTTATTGCCACGAATAACGAAGCATTTAATCTAATTATAATATATTCATCTAAGCATTAATTATCACAATTACATGATGAGATTTGGAATAGTGGGGGGTTGTAAAAGATTTTAGGAACAAGCAGGAGGTCAAAAGAGATCCTTCGCGGCTTAGAAGTGAGGTCGACGGAACCAACCCTTGCTGTCAGCCCTTGGATTGCGTGGGAGGATTGGAAACCTAAAATTTGTAATTCAAATTCAGCCCCTTCCCCCCAGCCTACTGGCGATTTAATCATTGTAACCCCCGCCCCATCGGGGCTCTCTTTTCGTTGGACCCCCTTTTCCCGAGACAGATATTGAGCTTTCGGACAATTCCTGAAATTTACAACTCTTCCCTTCCCTCTCTCTATCAAGGATGTCTCGTTTAAATATGCAAGAGAATGGGTATCCTAGAGGGTTGAAATACATTTTCCTTAAATTTCTGCATCAGGTCAGTAGAGGTTTTTATAAGTAATAAAAGTTTTTATATATATACATAAAATTCTGAATTATGTGAACTGAAATAATTTTTTTTAAAACTCAACCAATTAGTAAATTCGAAATTTTCGTATATTTTACTAAGCAGGAAGTATATCTATATAGTACTTGATATTTTTAAAGGATGGCTATTAGAATAAGTTTAACAGTTTTAGGTTAAATTTAGATGGGAATTATTTTAGAAATATATGAAATACAAAAACCACAAACAATTTTTTTCAACACGGCACTTTCCAAAAAACGATTGAAGACAATAAGATAAATAATTTATAAATATTAATTTAGTTGTGGTTTATTATCCCACGTAAATTGTAAGCGATTGGTGAGAGGGAACTTAATAAATTAATCTATCTGTCCCAGCCAGGACTCGAACCTGGATCTCCTGCTATCCGGGCCGGTATGATTCCATTACACCACCGGGACGAGGTAGATAACTTATTAAATTTCCAACACACTAGCGAGAGCCTAAGAGCATAAGATGTATTCGTCTCTCTCGTGGGCTAGGCTCTCGCTAGTTTGTTGGGAATTTAATAAGTTATCTAGCTCGTCCTGGTGGTGCAAATATTTGCCCGGAAAGCAGGAGACCCAGGTTCGAGTCTTGGCTGGGACAGATACATTCTTTATTCTATTCCCTCTCATTAATTGCTTAAGATAAATAATATATTGTTCGATCAGTCGTGAGGTGAGGTAGTGTTTAGCGAAAGGTATTTGAGTGTAGTTATTGTTTACTGATGTAGTTAGATGATAAATTCCTGTTATATTTTCCCTTACCAAATATTGACCGATACAAATATTATTCGATTCAAAGACCAGGTCTAATAATATGTTCACCGCCTGGTAAACAAATAACTTGTCAACTCTGACGTATTGGGGGTAGCAAATTACCCCCCTTCGCGTGACCAGAAACACTCTTGTATGTATTATTTGGATTGAATGTATATTAGCTAACTCATATATAAATATAATTACAGAAAACGTTTAATATCTCTCAGGATACTTAATTATAAGACAGAGAGTCGTGTTAATTACAAGAATTCTGTTTATGTGTTTACTAGATTATATACATTATTCTTTTAAGGAATAATTTGTTTGCTTAGAACTCAAATGATTTCTCAAGTTAACTCTTGGCTTAGTTAATCATCTTTCATAAGGCCGCAAAATGTTTAATAAAAGTACACTAAGAGTTATAAAATGCTCTGATTACAGACTACACAATAGTTTTTCAAAATATTTTTATAAAAATTTACAATTTTCAGATTTACAAATAAATAAATTTCTAAATATGCACTTTGTGCTAATATAAATTTTGCTATTTTTATTTTCATTAGGGGCACTTTTATACAGTCACAGAGTTGTACGTCTGATACCAAGTTCCCATATTCAATTTGCAGAGAACTATTAGTTTCTTCATTCTTTCTAACTTCCCCGAGAATTCGTGGCGTGCTCCTGATAACACCCAGCCCTAGTCGGGAAACATTCTTCGCTATAGAATAAAACATCTGGTGGCTTGAATGGTTTGCTTCCCAGTGTGTCATCTAGTCATCTATGGTTTTTAGGCGGATTGCTTTTTTTTCGTGGACTCCGAAGAAATCTAGCTTTTGAGGTTGATCCAACGAGAGAGTTTTTGCGGATTTTATCTATATTCTTTCTAAATCTTACAATTTGGGAACCAAAAGTAGTAGTCATTTAAATTTATATATCTGATTTTTTTGAATGATATTTGGCAAGAAGACTTTAGATAACGAAATTTGGCAAGAAAACTTTAAATGATAAACAAAAAAAAACAGTTGACGAGCAAAAAACAGTAGAGATTACATGAAATGTTACGTGCGAGTACAATAAAATATTTCAATGTTGCAGGCGTAATATTTAATTTTCAGAAACCCTACTCAGATTTGTTTAATGATTAAAGAAATACTTTTTAAAACGAAATTACACTATAAGGAGCGGAGGCTTACCTTTACCGTCAATTTTAATTTAATGATCTAAAAACCACAATAATTTTTTTTTTCAGTATTATTGAAATTTAGTTGTGGCTCTTATATATGAAAAAACAAAAAAGGAGTGGGGATTACAAAAAATGTAAAGCACTAGTGAAAACATTTTCGCTACTGTGGGCATGATATTTAGTTTGGAGTAATGAGACTAGCCACAAATTTGGATTTGTATTTGACAATATATATAAATATATATATCGGCATATTTTGAAATTTCGTAAAAAATGAAAAAAAAAGGTTATTGCTAACGAGAATACCTTGTGGAAAAGGAGAGGAATTCTTAAGGATTCCTTGGAGCTGGACGTTAGCAGGGTTAGCAGGTCAGTTTGAGGCTGTGTATGTTAATGACTTTGGGGCTTCGTAAGGAGTCACATATGGCATCTTCTCGTATGTAAGCACGAAGGATCGAAAGGGGACTTAATTTATCTCGCCTTTGCTGAAGCGCTCTGTGTCAACGGATTTTATTGAAGATTCACCCATTTGTAACTATAGGTCCACCCAGAAGAAGGTTCGAGTCTTATCTGCATTTGAGAGGTCTTTGCAGGAATAGAGCCTTATGAAGAAAATTCTTCGCAGCTTCTGGCGTTCCGCAGGGATCAAATATTGGTCCCTTATTGTTCTTTGTATTTAAGCATGATTTAGTATTTGCAGGTTTATTGTATTATATAAATTTTATTCCTTGTGGTCTTTGTGTGAATAATAAAATGTACATGTAAATATATATTTCTAGAACCGTAAAGATTAAAAGTGTCCCAATGTACTAGAAAGCGCCACTAGAAGTTACAAAATCTATTATCTACTAAGCAAGTTAGATTTTAAAAAATGATATACAAATTATAGGTGTAGAACTGAACCAAATAAGGGGATAATATTGGCTTTTGAAGCTCTCTGATTTGGTGAGAAAATCTACGTCAGAAGACCTCGCTCCTTCACGCAGTTAAATATGCAAATAAGAAATGTCAAAATATAGGCCTTTCTGTTTTATCTTTTTAAACTATAGCGTCCAACGCGTTAGAAAGCCTTGTATGATGAATAAATATTCCTTCTTCAAACTATCTCTTTTCGTGTCTCAAATTCGTTTTGGGCTAAACGTAGTCATTACAAAATCAGGCTAGTATCAGATGATAAGGTGTTATTTACTTTTGTTTTTCAAAAATTTAAATCAATACATGTAAACATAACATTAATTATTCCTGCGTATTAAATTAAAACAAACAGATTTCATATAAACTTGCTAACACTTTTATTTATAATTTATATAAATATTTTTTTCCCTTATGACAGTAACCCTGCCATAAGGGCATTTATTTACTATACATGCCATACATAATAATTTTATACAATATACATGTTATATAAGAAAATTAAAACTTTAAATAATTATAAATATAAATTGAGTACAGGAGATCCAGGTTCGATTCCTGGCGAGGACAGATAGATTTTTTTATTCTGTTCCCTCTCATGAATTGTTTATAATTTACGTGGGATAAAAAACTACAACCAAAATAAAATATTTAAAAATGAATAATCACATAAAATGAAGAAATATACAATAAAATTCACATATATTCATTAATATACGTAAGATTTGATTAATGAATTATAATCAGTAAACGTGTAACTCTAATGTGAGTTATATATATGCATTACAAATATAATTTCTCATTTATAATTTTATTTTTTCAAGAGAGATCTTGAGAAATTTTTAAATTCAGGGAGTAGTTTGTCCATCAATAAATTGACTGTTACAGGCCATTTTCCGTATGTCTGTTGGGATTTGTTTTGTAATGTCATTCTGAAGTCTGTAAGTAGTGTACAGTCGTATATCAAATGTTGGTAAGTCTGTTCGTGTGTATAGTCACAAAGGCAGTAAGGAGAGTCTTTAATTTTGAGTCTGTAGAAGTAACTGTTGACTGTACCGTGTCCTGTAACGGCTTGTGTCAGGTAGAAGTCTGTCCACGTGTTCCGTTTGTTGAAATACGCCTGTATGTCAGTATATAAGTGTCTTGACTTATGTGTTTTGTCCCATCTTGTCTGACATTGTGTCAATGCATCTTTGTGTAGTATATATTTTAGATGTTGTTTTGAAATAAGTTTGTAACACACAGTCAAGGAAGGATCTTAGGAAGCAGATTTCGCCGTCTTGTCAGCAAATCCATTCTCAGGTATTCCTGAATGACCTTTCATCCATGCAAAACTAATTCGATTGTTCCTTATTGTCTGTAAGATTTGTAAAATTTCTTTTCATCGTTTCCATTAAAGGAAATTGGCAATTTCCGTTGTTGATCATGTTTAAAGTAGTGGTTAGTAGTAGTAGTAGTAGTGATTTGCTGTCAGTTAGTATATTTATTGTATTTTCGGTTAGTCCCAACGTATGTATGTATTCTAGTGATTTGAGGATGGCGAATTGTTCGGCCTGATAGTTTGTGTATATATATATATGTGTGTGTGTGTGTGTGCGTATACAAATTGTAGTGTACTAATAATAATATTATATNTATATAATAGATATCAATTTTCCCTATATTTAAATTTTAATTTCAAAACTTTACTAATTAAATATATTGTAAATATGTAATACATTTTAATTAGTATAGCTTTGAAATTAAAATGTAAATATAGGGAAAAAAGATTAAACATTATAGCCAAACAAAGTTTCTAAATAATTAGTTAATTTCTTCAAACCTGGGATGTAATCTAAAAGAACTATATCAAAACTAAGATATAATCAAATAAAAGTTAGATAAGGACCTAGAAGGAATTGATTTAGAAATAAAATTATTCTACACACACACACACACACACACACGCGCGCACGCGCGTACACACACGTGTGTGTGTGTGTGTGTACAGGTCTCTCTCTCTCTCACTCTCTCTCTCTCTCCCTCTGTGAGTGTGTGTGTGTATACAGGTCTCTCTCTCTCTCTCTCTCTGTGTTTGTGTGTGTGGCATACTTTATATGACCTTGATGATACACCGTTATACAATAAATAAAAAATAATTATTAAATCAGGTTTGAATAATTATTAAAAAACTATAATTTTTAAAATTAGTGGAGAGAAATATGCAGGCTTATGCAAATGAGATTCCAAGCCAAAAGCCAAGCCTTAAAATAAATTATATTTTTCCATATAAGTACATTTTTCCTCCTTGAATGTTCCATCACATTTGTTAATTGGTCGTTCCTAGACAAGTCAATTTGTTATTTCATCTGTAAAAAAGGAAATAACTGAAATTCTTTCCTGTATATTTTTATTATTTATAAAAAGTTCACTTTTTCATTTATTTATAAGTGTTTTCTCTCCATTGCTCTAAATCTCTCTTCCTCTCACAGACACACACACACACACACACACACACACACACACACACACACACACACACACANGACTAAACGACCAGTGTATTTTTAGTTTTAATGATTAAATAGGAATTATACTCATTATAATTTAAGCTCGGAAGTCAATTGAAATTAGTTTTAACAAAACGTAAAATAGAGATGTGAAGTGGTTTATCATAGCGATGCACTGTTGAAATAGTAGTAAGGATAAGAATGAAATGTTGATTTAAAAAAAAAAGTTATTAAAAATGTGCATTTTTAAAAATGGTACGCCAATGTTTTGGTTTACATTGAAACCATCAGCTAATTGGAATTTTCCAAAATGGTGATATATATATATATATGTGTGCTTCCGCTCACATGCACTCATACAATATGAATTAATTAACACTTACGCTACGTATGTGTGAGCTATGTAATTGTAGGAAGCATCTAATCGATGTTACTTACTTTTTGGTCAACTGCGCCATTGTACGAAACTCAATGATCGTCACAACACAGCTTTGACATTTCAGGAACATGCAATACAGGTGGCATGTCTTCCCCTCTGGCCTCCATGATAGCCATGAAGACCGTTAGCCGATACGTCGGCAGATATCAAAATACACATTTTTTTTAAGCTTGTATTTTTTGGATGAACCTTGACAGAACCCCAACAAAAAACATCAACATATAATCTCCACGGTGAAAAGCTCTTTATTTGAAGTAAGACGTTTCCGTTTTGTTTTTTTAGGAGAGTCTAAGATTAATAGTATTCCGATTTTCTTTAACAAATATTTATCCGAATAAATGTAGTGAAAATTATTGTTTTTAGAATAGCGTCATTAAATTACCATCCCATAACTTAGTGTCGCGAGAAAAGGTTAAAATGTTGTCGGCTTGATCCAGAAAGAAATTAAATCTAAATACAAAACTCAAATTAAAAAATGTATTTTTTCCCATGACTGAGTCATGGAAATGTGAACTTCGGGACAGGATGTCCTCTCTCATCTTCATGATAGCCCTGAAGATGGCTTGCAATGTAAGCCGAAACGTTGGTAGATAATCTTTTATTAAAAAATACATTTTTTAAATTTGTGTTTTTTTGGATCTGCCTCGACCGAACCCCAACTAAAATCATCTTAGAATAATATCTACGGTCAACAAACTCTCCTTCTAAATACAAAACATTTTTTATTTTTTGATTTAATGTTCCTTACCACCAATACATACATTTATTAATTTTACTATACCCCCCCCCCAAATAATCATAATACTTTCTGATCAATTAAAAAAGAAATATTAAATTCATAAATATTATTGATTAAATCAGTTTATAATAATTTATTTCGTATGATTAATCCTTTACTGACATAGTGGACTCTAAAACTTAACTGAAGTTTCTTCAATTAGAAGGGACATTTCATATTGGCCTAAATCAGATTCCTTTTTCTCTTTATGAGACACACACGTAAAAAAAAAAATTTATAATAATAAACAAGACTATGCTAAAAGAAAAAAAAATATATATATAGTAAGGAGAGTCTTTAATTTTGAGTCTGTAGAAGTAACTGTTGACTGTACCGTGTCCTGTAATGGCTTGTGTCAGGTAGAAGTCTGTCCACGTGTTCCGTTTGTTGTAATGCGTCTGTATGT
This sequence comes from Oncopeltus fasciatus, assembly GCA_000696205.2. Taxonomy (NCBI): domain Eukaryota; kingdom Metazoa; phylum Arthropoda; class Insecta; order Hemiptera; family Lygaeidae; genus Oncopeltus; species Oncopeltus fasciatus. Next base: position 107,480 of record KZ807736.1, on the reverse strand, counting down.
CTGGTATGAATGTATGTAAGAGTCTTGACTTATGTGTTTTGTCCCATCTTGTCTGCCATTGTGTTAATGCTTCTTTGTGTAGTATATATTTTAAATGTTGTTTTGAAATGAGTTTGTAACACACAGTCAAGGAAGGATCTTTGGAAGCAGATTCAGCTAATTCATTCTCAGGTATTCCTGAATGACCTTTTATCCATGTAAAACTTATCCGATTGTTCCTTAATGTCTGTAAGATTTGTAACATTTTTTTCATCGTTTCAATTATAGGAATGGATTATAGGATTGGCAATTTCTGTTGTTGATCATGTCTAAAGTAGATTTACTGTCAGTTAGTATATTTATTGTTTTGTCGGTTAGTGCCTATGTATGTATGTATGTATGTATGTATTCTAGTGATTTGAGGATGGCGAATTGTTCGGCCTGGTTGTTTGTACATTCTGTTCCTAATTTAAATTTTAATGTATCCTTTAGTATTAATTTTTCAAAAATGAGACTGGCACATTCAAGGTATAAGTTCAAGGTCAAGGTATAAGTTCAAGGTATAGTTCAAGGTATAAGTTCAAGGTATAAGTTCAAGGTATAAGTTCAAGGTCTCAAGGTATAACTTCAAGGTATATGTTCAAGGTATAACTTCAAGGTATAAGTTCAAGGTATAGTTCAAGGTATAAGTTCAAGGTATGAGTTCAAGGTATAAGTTCAAAGTCAAGGTATAAGTTCAAGGTATAGTTCAAGGTATAAGTTCCAGGTATATGTTCAAGGTATAAGTTCAAGGTCTCAAGGTATAAGTTCAAGGTATAAGTTCAAGGTATAAGTTCAAGGTATAACTTCAAGGTATAAGTTCAAG
>KZ807736.1:59222-75132 GCA_000696205.2 Oncopeltus fasciatus | reverse complement strand
TCAAGAGTTATTATATATATATATATATATATATATATATATATATATATATATGCAATGAAATAAGGAATATAAGTAAAAATTAAGTGTAAACAGCTAAAATTCATGTAACTGAAAAAGAAAAATTATAAGCCTAATCCTTATTACTTAAATAAATTCTAAGCTGCTTATGATAATTAATAACCAGATGTATTGTATTACTATTACATGCGTTATTTATACAATATATTATATTATATAATTCATTATTCTAGATTATAAAATTTTTTGTAACGAGTTTAGAAATACTGACAGTTATAGATTTACAACAAAATTATAATTCATAATTGATCAGTAAAGATAAAGTATTAAAACCCATAAACAATAAAAACTACTGCCATCATAAAATAACAATTAACAAACAGTAGGCAATCAAATACAGCTAATATGTATTAAAAGGAGAGTTTTTTTGACCGTAGATATTATTCTGAGATGAACTTTAGTTTGGGTTCGGTCAAGGTATGCAATATAATACATATATCCTTCAGGCTAATATGTATTATATCGCCCATATTGTCCCACTACAGGGGATCACTTAATACTAATAGAAAAGTCAATCAAAACTTTTTAATAAGTATTATATATATGGATTTGTATTATCACAATCACAGTTACTGACTTCTGTTACTGTGATTGGCTGAAGAGCTCCACAGGCCTCTATATTCACAGGTGTATGTGGAATCTAGGTCTTTAATCAAAGCTCAAAGGTGCCAGAATCGCAAAAGTATTAGAAATTTTGGCACACCTTGCTAAATATTTTGGTTAACTTTCTTTTAGTAATCCCTTTTAAAAATTACCCCCAATGGGTGTAGGCCTAAAATTTAGGGATAATGTAAACAAAAAAGTTTTTTTTTTTTGCCAATGTTAACGCCTAAATTTCCGGCTTTCAACAGGGCTGAGTTTCAAAAGAAAATATACAAAAATAATAAACAAACATGTCTAAATGTTATAATACAACAGATATATTAATAAATAAAATTATAAAACTGTGTATAATCTACTATATAAAATGCATGGAACCTGAATACCAAACATATGTAAGAGCTGTTTCAAATACGTTTCATACATACCATCACACTATTTGGTATGTTACTATCCTAGTGTTATGTACATTTCCCTTACATTTTATATAGTTGGTTATACACACAGTTTTATCATTTCATTGATTTATTCAAATGTTGTATTAAAATATATAGACCTGTTTCTATAATATTTTGTATGTTTTATTTTGATACTCAGCCCTGTTGAAAGCCTGAAATTTAGGCGTTAACATTGGCGAAAAAAAAAACAACTTTGTTTGTTTACAGTATTTTGTTTACTTATTGCCACTCTATATAGTATTTTCCAATAGCTATTTTCCCAAGAGTCAACAAACAAACAATGACTCATTAAAAATCAATTCTGAACTCTAAACCAGCACTTAAAAATTTATGAAATAATTCACCAATAATACATGTATTATAATATGTAAATTAGACCTTCAATTTGAAATTACTTAGTAAGAATTAATGCGTAGAGAAATTTACGAAACTGTTACATTCATATAATTTTATAATTGTGCCACTATAAGCACCATCTATTTTTGTTTAGATGTTTATTTATTTAATATTTACAATGTTTTTATTCAATACATAATTTATCTGACTGATAGAGATTTCCAATAGAAATTCTATTAGCTAATGCAAATTCGTTACAAGAAAGTTTATCCGATTATGACTGAGTACTAAAAGCTTTTAAATTAACCAAGAGATATTTTTTAAGAAAATCATTTACTATTAATAATAAAATGACAATTAAAATCTCTTTAGATTTAGTCATTCACGGTTATATTTTGTTTAAATATAAGTTAATTTCAAATAATATATTTAAATTCAATCATGAATTATCTTAAGTTAATATAGCTAAGTAAAGGAATTGTTTAATAGATTTCTCTGCAGAACACTTTTGTACTCTTTAATATTATTACTTTATTTAAAAAATTTTATTAATGAGAGATAAATAAGTATAAAATATATGAAGCATTAGGTACCATGAACTGAACGAAAATCCAAGTTTTAGACGTTTTTATCTTTAATAACTATAAAATTGTATATCCTAACTCTAAATTATTCCGAAAATCACAAATCTTCAAATACACCTCTTAATAGCTAACGAAATATTATATGTTTTCTTTGTAAGCCACACCTTAAACACTACAACCTTACTATAAAAGTTACTTTTTGTCATTTAATATAAGAAGAGAAATCTTNAGCCCAATTTAGGAGTTACAAAACCTTTTCCGTATGTATTAAATGAAAACGTAATAATTTTCTGTATAAAATTTAATTGGTCGTGTAATTACCAATGATAAGCCGGTGAAAATGTATTGCCGAAAATGTTTTCTATTTCATGACGTCAATATGTCGTTAGACAGTTTAACAAATGACCTTTATTTTTTCATTTCCTGTAATTTTTACCTTTCTATTAGAAAAAAATATTTATGAACAAGCCGAGGGGTCTCCAACAAAAAAAAACTTTTAATCTTACTAAACCATCTTCAGGGCATTCATGATTGTGACAGGAGACTTTGTGTCACCAAGATCACATTTTCATGACTGATCCCATTTTCAAGACCCATTTTCTCGCTTTCATGATAGCTTCACGCATTGAAGATGGTTTATAATGTGAGCGGAGTTTGGCAGATAAAAAAAACAACTCATTTTTTAAAATTTCTATCTACCTTGACTGAACACCAACAAAAAACATCTAGTAATATAATAATACCATTCTACACACGTTTTATTCTCTAAATTTTGCTCGTAGCACTAACCTTTATGACTATTTTACGATTTTGAATTTCAGTCCTTCTCGAATTCCCCCCTCTATCTCAGCCGATTTTTGAAGTTAACGAACTTGTTGTACGGTATAATAGCTTAAATACTGATCTTGGTTTAATTATTTTAAAAATTAAGGACGCAAGAACGTATAGAATAATAAGATCCCTATAAGTATTAGAAGAACAATAAGAAATCATCTAAAAATTTATTTCTTTGATTTCTGAAGAAAATTCGCACATATATTTATATTTTAAGAACTATAATGTATATATCTCTAAGATCTGGCTTAGTGCACATATGTATGAGAAGAGGTAGTTATTGATCTCTCAGATCTATAATCTATAGATCTAATATATATATTCATATATGATGATGATATGAATTTAAGCATAGATGACTTTGATTTGGCTAATATCGATGCAGGGGGAAGGCATTATAATATAATAGATGTGTAAGTCAATTTTCTAAATTTTATGTTCTCTAAAAATTTTTAATAAATGTATTTTTAGAATAATATTTGAGAATTAAGGGTTGATGAATCCCTCTATTTCAACCATGTTCGGAATTTAAGCCTTTTGTGCTAGCTACATTTGTCTATAGCTAATTATCATTACGAACAACATTATTGGGGTATATATTTTTAAAAGTAACTGAGAGGGTGATACGCTTCCTAAATTTTTCTGCCTGGCCTTCATACGTGTTCATACCTCCGTCATACTTTCTCCTCTCCAGCTAGAAAGGCAAAATAAATCATTTACTTCTATGGTTGCTGATCTGAAATAAATTTTTTGAAATGTTCTTAATTCTTGCTATCCCTTTGGGACGGAATTTGTATAATATAGACAGTCATGATTAGGATTTATTTAAAAAAAAATGAAAACCTGGAAGATAGCATTGATTTAAAAAAAAAAAAAAAAACCTGTGATTAGTTATTAGTAACCACAAGCTCCACCAGTGAAATATATAACCAGGTCGATAAATAGCCTAATTCTCCCGGTATCGAAGTTCCCCCAAAAATACTCAGTACTGATTCTAACATAGAATATTGTGTATTTTAAATTTCATTATTTTTCGTCAAGAGGAGTTTTTTCACAAACAGTAAGATGGTCACACTCATACATACAGACTTTATTGCGATACAAAATAAAATGGCTTCAGTGTGCCATGGAACGTTACTATCAAATGAAATCCCAAATTTGCCGTACTTTTTACTTATGATAATACTTTTCAAGGAGTACAATAAAAAAAAACTATATAGTACAAATCAGAAAAATATTTCATGTTATAAAATAGTTAGAGCTATCAATATTAATTTATCGATTCATTTTATCATTTATTAAACAATTTATTTTATCAGCTACTTACATAAATGTACAATCAATCTATAGCAATGGGGATGAAAATATTTCCTTACCTGTAACAAAATAATTTTATCTTATAAATATTTAAAAAAAAATTNATAGACACGATTCTCTTATAAATATTTAAAAAAAAATTAAAATAAATTGGTAAAAGGATAATATTAAAGACAATGAAAGTGAGGAGATAATAAAATAGCTTGAAATCTCTGGAATGAACTCTATTATCTCTGATAAATGATGTAAAATTTAACTGGAGTAACTATTCAAGTGAAATAAAGAAGTATGCCACGCATATGCTGCGTAATCTGAGATTTCCCATAATTTATTAAAGAAGGTTTACTCTTAAGTAAAAACGATTTATATCGTCTCATTTCTGCACTGGACTAGGGGATGGTTGAGAGAAGTACTCAAACTGCAAACTTGTATTGTAAGAATTTTGTTTTATATAATTGATAGAAAATTATGTTTTGTATCTATTGTAATGAAATAAGAATGAAAATATTAGTATAATAAATTTTGAACTTCCAATAAAATCCTTTCACACTCATAAAACTTTTAGGCATAAAATGCAAAAAGGACTTGTATTTACTAACTAATGTAATTGAGTGACAGTAGAATTTAAGTAGTCTAGAAAGATACTTTCTTGTACATGGTTATTATCAAATTATGGACATTAGTGTTTTTGTATTTTGAAATAATGCAAATTCTTTTACTATTATAGTCTGTCGAGATATTTGAAAAAGCCCAATTTAGGAGTTACAAAACCTTTTCCGTATGTATTAAATGAAAACGTAATAATTTTCTGTATAAAATTTAATTGGTCGTGTAATTACCAATGATAAGCCGGTGAAAATGTATTGCCGAAAATGTTTTCTATTTCATGACGTCAATATGTCGTTAGACAGTTTAACAAATGACCTTTATTTTTTCATTTCCTGTAATTTTTACCTTTCTATTAGAAAAAAATATTTATGAACAAGCCGAGGGGTCTCCAACAAAAAAAAACTTTTAATCTTACTAAACCATCTTCAGGGCATTCATGATTGTGACAGGAGACTTTGTGTCACCAAGATCACATTTTCATGACTGATCCCATTTTCAAGACCCATTTTCTCGCTTTCATGATAGCTTCACGCATTGAAGATGGTTTATAATGTGAGCGGAGTTTGGCAGATAAAAAAAACAACTCATTTTTTAAAATTTCTATCTACCTTGACTGAACACCAACAAAAAACATCTAGTAATATAATAATACCATTCTACACACGTTTTATTCTCTAAATTTTGCTCGTAGCACTAACCTTTATGACTATTTTACGATTTTGAATTTCAGTCCTTCTCGAATTCCCCCCTCTATCTCAGCCGATTTTTGAAGTTAACGAACTTGTTGTACGGTATAATAGCTTAAATACTGATCTTGGTTTAATTATTTTAAAAATTAAGGACGCAAGAACGTATAGAATAATAAGATCCCTATAAGTATTAGAAGAACAATAAGAAATCATCTAAAAATTTATTTCTTTGATTTCTGAAGAAAATTCGCACATATATTTATAATATATGTATTATCAATAATAAATACGAAAATTCTACACACACACACACATTATATATATTTTCAATAATAAATACTACGAAAATTCACACACAAGTTTCTAGCTTCTCCATTATATGACACTGCAATTTTTCAAGAATTGAGTCATGGGTATATATAATAGTTTGTTTTCTTTAGATAGCCCTCCATATATAACAGTATGTGATTAAAAAGAGGTTTCAAAATTAAATATAAAATAAATCAGTAGAAGAATATGGGGGTTTACACCTAGTTTAAAATAATATTTACTTAGGCATAATACATTAAAAAATAACTCACGAATATGTATAAGAATTTTTGTTTCGCTCGTTATATATTTGATAATTAATACTCATTATGTATTTCATTTATTTTTTAAGCAAGAGGGGAGATTATGTCATCAAGCGTTTTTTTTTTTTTACGGTATTATACACTTTTTTTCATTTTCTGAATAATCTTAAATACCAATGAACGGACTTAATTGATTCATAAGACTTTATTTATTATTTATTTATTAATTATGATCTCTCAGTATTCATTTTCTTTTTTTTTTTTATTGTTTCTTTAGCTAAGGCTCAAGTCTGAAGGTTAACAAGGTAAGCCCCACTGGCTCCCGATAGCCTTCCAAATAACATAGTAGGTATTTCCCAATTATTATCTAGGTAGTTTGAATTCAATGCCATTTAATTATTGTTTATAGTGTTCTAATATAACTTGTCATTAGTTAATACATAAGGTATATCTGTCATAAAAATTAATGAAGTTAACTTGCATCATATAATGAATTATTTAATCTCCATTAATTTTAATGTTTGAATATGATTTAATTATTTCTCTGATCATCGCTTAGTATAATTACTATACAAGCATAATATTTTATTGTGAGTACTTATGATTTACACTAAAATATACAATTGTGTGCATTTTCTCCTTTGCTGTTGGAGCATTTACTCCTACACCAATAATTCAGAAGTGGAATAGAGAAATGAACCTCTATACTCGTGTGATTTTCTCTTAGAGTACAATAAAAGTATTTGGTGAAAAAAGACTCCCACTTCCAGTACAATATATACTGAAATGCCGAGAGGAATAAGATTTATTTATTGAAGTGTACGACGAAATGTTTCAGGATGTAATTTTCCTAAAATCTTCCTGGTTTCAATATAGAAGCATCATCTTCAGGCAAGCCAAAAACGGTAGCACGCATAAAGCACATACATTTGACGGTATAGAGTGCACTGTGGGACGCGTTCCTACTTATGAGGACTCCTGAGATACACCTTCCATTCCATAGGACACTCTGTGAATCTAAAGGCCTTCCTGAAATACTGTAATTTTTTGCAACCTGAAGATGATGTAAGTGCATTGAAAACAGATGCAAAATAAATAGATAGTACATAGGGAAACAATTTATCAACTAAATATTTATCTTGTGAATAAATATTTATTTTAAAATATTTAAGTCTTTGGCCATGAAGATGACTAGTAAAAATTTTGTTGGGGCTTAGTCAAAGTAAATCCAAAATGAAAAAAAAAAAAATTATGTTTTATTATCTGCCGACGTTTCGGCTACATTTTAAGCCATCTCCAGGGCTATAATCAAGGCGAGGGGGGACGCGTTAACACCTGGATGAAATGTTCACAATTGAGAGAATGAAGATCGAATATTCAGTCATGAAAATTTGATCCAGGTCACAACACGCCTCCATGATAGCCCTGAAGATGGCTTACTATGTAAGCCGAAACGTCGGGAAATAAAATAAAAAAATACTAGTTATTTATTTGGTACATATTTACAACTGAGACGTATTAAAAGTTGATGAGCCTGCAGACATAATGAGTGGACACGCCAGACCCTCAGATCAAAGTGCCTCAAGGACACGGCCGTTGCAAGGTTATAGACACGATTCTGTCTTTTCGACAAAGAGATCCATTAGCCCCATCTGGGCTCTGTAATTACTTGACACATTCGGAGTAATTAAGTTGCGACATAAAGACATTTGATTATAGTAAAAGGACCCCTACTATTTTTTCTGTGTGTGTGTGTGTGTGTTGTGTTTTGAAACAGCCGTGTTACCCAACCCTCCGGGTGAAAGGGCATTGTATTCTCACCCTCTGATTATGTAGAAACAGTTTCCACCCCTGTAGGAAATTATTAACCAATGAGAGAAATAATTGTATTTAATTTCACCCTTTTTAAAGGGGTTCTGGAGCTATTGATGAGCCAGAGCTTTCAGTGCAGGAGATGAAAAGTAAACTTAATTTCAACTTGAGTAATTATATAACTCCAATCCGAACTGTTTACATTTTATTTTGTCAACAATACACAGCTGAATTCTATGGTAACTCCCAAGAAATGGTAACTGTGAATCAACCCTTGAAAAGTAACTTCTGGTAATTAGTTAAGGGAATGAAGCAAAGTCGCTGCTCCGGATCGAACAACTCATTAATCCAGCAGAGTTTTAGAAAATACGAATTCAGAGGAATGGAAAATTCCAGGGATTGATAGAAGTGTTCTTCGCAAAGTTACAGCTACTGCTTGTGATTCTCTGCAAAGTTTCAATAGAATTTCAATAATGCTATTCAATATAGTGAACATTTAACTTAAACAAGTTTTCAGGAAAAAACAATAAATAGAATGTTTTCAAGTGAACACACACAAACATATACTTATAATTATATATATGCGTGTGTTGTATGGTACTAACATAGATTATATTCTCTTTAGCAGTCTATATAATTAAGTCTCTTTGCGCAGGAGCATCTCTTAATGTATCATTAAGATGGGTGGTAAAAGAGAATAAATGATAAATTATGCTTTATAAGATGGAAAGAGAATTATTGTACATAATTTTCTATTATTAATTTTTTTTTGTCACTTTCATATTTCTTCTACACATATTATGTATTTATCTTTCTTTCATTGTGTTTATTTATTTTTCATAGATGTTTCTTTTACTTGTTATACTTTATTTACTTATTTATTTTTTTTGTATTACTTATTTAATTTTATTTATAAATTATTTAATAAATATATTATTTTAATGATACGAGTACAATTTATACTGTAGTGCATGGTGAGTATTGAATAAATTTTCTTATGGCAGGGTTACTATCATAAGGAAAAAAATATCTGGAGGGAGTAATGAGTGCAAAAGAAAAAAATAACCAAAACTGGCTATAGACTGGTCGGAGAAGAAGAGTGGGGGAAGTTCTCATTTTTAAATTTCATAGTTAAATTCGTAAACAATGCCCTTGTTTTTTATAGGAATAAGCTCATTTTATTAGAATCAAGAATTTACCTTATAATGTGATTTTGATAATTAACATTTAACTCATATGACCAAAAAAAAAACAACAAACAACAGAGATATTTCAATCACAAATTTTGTCTTCCTCTAAAATCCCTCAATTCCTTTTCTGATTTCTATCAATAATTATTTCCATGCAATATAAATCTCCATAAAACCTTTTTTGGTTTTTTATTTATTTTATTAATAAGACAGTCTGCTAAAGTAATGAGGAAAATGTGTTGAAAAATTACATTATACATTATATATTATTATTTTTTTTTTTTTTTTGGATCAACCTAGACCGAACCCCAACAAATTTTCTAATAATTACAAGAGTACATGTAGATTAGTGATAATTAATAAGGCTCCTCAGATTAAAATTAAGGAGTATGAAAAATGCAGACATAGGATAAAGAAATAGATGTAATGAATAAGTAATGAGAGTAAGACTGGTAGAAGATTAACCAAAAATGATTAAGAGATCAAAAATATAAAAATTGTTTGTCCCCATGATACAGTTTGGAGCTTTTGATGATTCAATAATGAAAATANAATAAATAAAATAAACAAAATTATAATTTTATTTTCCTATCGGTAAATGCTCAATAATTAGGAATTATGCATTTTCTTGTTTAAATCCTCTTAACGCCAGAACCCAATCTTTAATATGTAAAAAATATATTTTTATTATTTTATACCCACGACATATTCACAAAAATGCCTGCGTATAAATGGTCGTATGTTAAAGCATTATACAATTTTTTTTTTGCTTTTATCTCACTTTAGTACACAGTACCCTTTGTTATAAGGCAGATATAATGCATACATTGCTCTAAAGAGTACAGTGCTTCTTTGTTCATTACCCTTGCTCACCACAACCCAAGATATATATGGACATGGAATTTGAAGTGTGCTTCTTTGTTGGGCGCTAGATCTGATTGTCTACCTCTGCCTATGCACTATGCGCGAAGGGTCTACACCTCGTCGGAGGAGAGGAATGGGAGGAGCTGATGAAGACTGACCGGGACGGAGGTCAGAGGGCGGGACGAGATGGCAAGTTGAAGGCCGTCCTCGGCGCCACGCGGGAGATCTGAAAGAGAGACCGCCCCCCCCCCCCCCCACAGCCTTGGCCCAGTCCAACTCTCCTTCTTCCCGCCAAGAAACAGCTGATCTTTCAGAAAGACCGGGCGATTTATGACCGCTAATAGCCGCTGGGATCTGGACGGGCTCATTACTAGCCACGGCTCGCTGGTAACCTCCAGCCGTGGACATATTTCACCCGGGCAGATCGTACCGATAGCCGGCGAGTGTTCTTGGTCATTTTGAAATATTTGCCCGAGAGGCATGAGCGAACCTCATGGATATCCTTTGCTGCGATGTGACAGTACAATCCTCTCTGATAACCTTGCTGAACTCAAGTCAGCTTTCATATATACACACATACATAGAAACACACACACATATATATATATATAAGTATGGNATACAAACGACAAAAACGGGACTCCAACTACGCAAACCACCTACAAGACAACGGCCACGACCTCACCGACATAAAAACAACAATGACATTGCTACACAAACAACAGAAGGGACGGAAGATGGACATATTAGAAAATATGGAAATCTACAAGACAAGGACAGCGGACAAGAACATAATTAACGAACAACTTAACACACAATCGGACACAATATTTAGACCGCTATTATTACTAAAACGAACACACAAACGCAAACGAACAGACGTTCATAGAGTTTTTCTTCAGGGCTTGAATGTGTCGTAAACTGAGCACTCGTGCATCCTGTGATAGTAACTTCAGGGTGTCTTCAGTGGGGTCTCTTCTGGGTGATGCAAGGTGGTTTCTGCATTCAGCTCTGAAGAAGCCACCACCTGCCATAAATGGATGTACGAAATCTCGTAAAAAAACAACTTTACGACACGATAAAGTCCGGAAGAAGAAAGCCTAGTGAACAACAATAATAATTATTATTATTTGGTAACTGTGAATCAACCCTTGAAAAGTAACTTCTTGTCTAAATGTTATAATACAACAGATATATTAATAAATAAAATTATAAAACTGTGTATAATCTACTATATAAAATGCATGGAACCTGAATACCAAACATANTTATTTATTATATTTTAATAATATTCACAAAATTGACGTACAAAAGTGAAATTAAGTGGATTCCTAGAATAAGATATATTATTATTACTTTTGTATCCCACGAAAAATTAGCTACAAAATTCACAAATTTAAGTTGTGTCACAATAGACTGTTTTACAGCTCGTCATTTGCTCGTTAGTTATTTGTTGTCATCATAACTTATGTTATGTAATTTTTTTTTAAACGCTTGTTAATCAATATATTTAAAACAAAATGAAAATGTGAGTATTGGGTGGACCCTATACTTTTAAATTTAAAACCAAATTCATATTTAAGTTTTCTACTTTATTTTATGTATAAATGCTGAAATGCCTTGAATGACATTTTAGTTGTTTATTTATAATTATATATACATATTAATGGAAGAGGGAAAATTTTTAGTTTACGCAGCTTAGACGGAATATTATTTACTTCAAAAGGAGAGTTTATTTGACCGTAGATATTAGACTGTGGTCATGGAAATGTGAACTTAGGGACAGGACGTTATCTCTCGCCTTCATTATAGACAGCCCTGAAGATGGCTTACAATGTAAGCTGAAACGTTGGAAGATAATCTTTTAAAAAAATACACCTTTTTTTTTAAATTTGTATAAAATCTAATAATATTATTTACTTCGTGTTTTATCAGGATATCGGAACGTTATTAGTGGGGATTACCCCGTTAAATTGCACATGTCAACTATAATTATTTATTACTCAGGATTATGATGACTTTACTTTGTTTAGGAAGTTCTAAAGAAAACAGCAAGGATCGTACATCAGTGTAATGGCGCACTGCATGTCATACATATTTTGTACTCTCTCTCTCACTCTCTCTCTCTCTCTCTCTCTCTCTCTCTCTCTCTCTCTCTCTCACTCCCTCTCTCTCTGAAGTACTGTAGACATGAAGAGTCAAGGTTATACTAATCATTCAGGGGCTACTGGACACACGCACGTTTTGTGGCGATCTGATCCAAAGAGATTCAGCCTCGACAGATAATTCTCTGTCCTTCGCTTCGTACTCTTGACCGACATGGACGAGTAATTGCCAACACGAGAGTTATCAGCACGTCTCACTTTCATGTAGCTATCCTCCCAGATAATGTTGATAAGAATTTTACTTTCAATCAATGTCTATCAAATCTCTCCTTCATTCTTTTTTTACTTCCTTCATTCTTCTTCATGCTCTCCTGTATTATTCTTCTCATTCATTCTTGTTTATCTTCCTACATTATTTTCCACACTTTTTTTTCCCTCTTTTTAATTTTTTCCGCTATTTCTGTATCACTCAAGTCATTCTTAATTGTTCTTTGCATCCCTTCATTCTCCTTCTCATTCCTTCTCGTTTATTCTAATTCCATTCTGAAATTCTTATTTCCTCTAGTTTCAAACTTGTCCTTTGTTCTCATTCATTCTTCACTTCTATTTACTTCATGCATTGTATGCATCACTCAAATCATTCTTTCCTTTAATTCTCGTTTACATTCCTTTATTCTTCTTCTTGTTCATTCCAAGTCCTTTTTGAAATCCTGTTTCAAACTTGTCATTCGTTCTCATTCATTTTTCACTACTATTCTCTTCATGCTTTTTTACTCTCTCTCTTGAATCTTTGCTTTACCAGACTTTATATTATTACGATATTTATTAATTGCATTTTATATTTTTGATGTGAAAGTTCTTTCGTTATTTCCTATCCCGCCAAGGGCATAATTATTTCTATGAAAGAAGTATTGAAGGCATTGACCAAGGTATCACATGGTAGACTTTGGCTAAAATGGGTTATCGTGAGAGATGGCGGAAATAACCAAGCGTTAACACAAAAACGGTTAATTTTAGCCTCTAGAACAAAGGTGGCGTTGCCTACCCCTGCTTTTGACGTCTAAGTTGAAAGCGAATTTAGCTTATTCCGCCTTGGTGTGCCGACTTCTCCCCGTCTTGAAATTTCCCAAACGCTTTACTAGTAAGATTTAGTGAGTCGAAATTAACCTATTTTTGAAAAAGATCATTTCGACAGATATCGGTTTTTTTCAAAGCCATCGAGAACTATAAAAGCGATAAAGCCTTCCTTATTTATATTTACACAAATAAATTAGTCTTGATACTGGTCTTATAATAATAATAATTTTGATTTAAAAAAATTTTAATTGATTTGTTTATTCACGACGTATGTGGTCAGGATAACGTTTCGGCAGTCGGAATTTCGTCCATTGAAGGAAGAATGGTTCACACTGAGGTCTGGATTATCCTAGGACCATATAAGGAATCCTCTAGGTCATTAATAAAAGAAGCAAAAATAAGAGAAAAAAAATTGAACACTGGGTGTTTTATATCTCAGGAATGCCATACTCTTTGCCTAATGTACCCCATATTATAAATATATTGTGTATATATTTTGGGTAGAAGGATAACAATATATCCCACGAATACATTTAGATAGGTTATTTTAGACTCTTTAAAGAAGGTGGGCCAAATAATTGAGAAAGTGGTCAGTAACCTTCATATTTCATACATATATTGTTCCTTAACGCAGAGTTCTTTCGAGGCTAATGCTTCGTCTTCAGTGCCCTAAGTTAGTCGAGGTAAACACCATACACAGACCTCTGGCTTTATCTCCCAGCCATGTTACAGTATACAATTGTTATAAAATTACATTTGAATTCTGTTTTTCTACCAATGTTTTTCTAACGCTAATAGGTATAAATACAAAAGATTTTATGATTTTAAACTTTGGTCTCTGAGGGGCGCCGGGATAGCTCAAGGGATCCGTTTGGGTCTCACAATCCTGACGCCACGGGTTCGAATCCCGCCCAGGACAATCTTTTATTTACAATTAAAAGCTTGTCCTGAGCCATGGTCGTTTTGGAATGGGATGGCAAACCTGTAAATAGCCCCTTCCTCCACGACCCTTAGTGGTTTCAAGGGAGGATAACACTTAAATAAAAAAAATAACCCACCCCACCCTCCTTTCGCCACAGTTATTACCGAACCCATCCAACAGTTTCAAAAGGAAGCTTTATACCGAAATTAAGTTGAATTATTTTTTAATTAATATTAATTATTTTTTTAAGTTGCGGACGCTATTTTATTTAGCTCATACAAAATAAAAATTGTAACTAACCATATTTTTGGTTTTTTCCTAAGGTAGGATAGATAAAGGTCTGTTGAAAGTTTCCAAAAGTCTTGTCATGGTACCAATGTAAATAGAATAAATTTGCAACAGGAAATCTGCCGATACAACTAACTCACATGTGACTCGACAGTTGAAACACTCTTCAATATTTTAAACCGGTTTTTTTTAAATAGAAAAATATAAATTTCCTTTGAATCTTAATATAAAAAAAATAATCTGAATAGATCCATATTGATTAGTCACATTACTGTAGATGAAAGTATATTTTTAATCCACTTAATCTGAGAGTTGATCTCTAATCAGAAGGAATAGGGATATCACGGGGGGAAGTGGGATCTCTCGAAATCAGTTAATAAAATATTTATTCAGCAAGAAGTCTGGAAGCAAACTTGGAACTGTTATAGGCCTTTATTCAATTAAAAGTTTCATTTGAGACACCTCCCTTATTCTAACAATCACCCCTACACCCCCACCAACCCCTGTTTCCTTCTCGCCGTCAAACTTAACGAATACATTTAGATGGGATACTTTAGGAACTCTTTGAATATTTAAAGACCATTGAAAGATATTTTATAGAATTCAAGATATTTTGCGAGGAAATTAGATATTCTGATAGATAATAGTCCAGCTTTGTAATAAATAATAACAATTTAATATTCAAAGTATCCGTCATCAAATTACAAGATGTTAACTAACAGAATGTAATAAATACAGATTTATTTATTTAAAATTTAAATTTAATATTCTAATTTTAAATTTTTTATTCTAAATTAAACATTTTGAATTGAAATATGTATTAGAAGTTTGACAAATTTTAAATATCCAAAAGGCATTTATGGATAATGAGATGGGGCAACGGCTTAGCTTCGCACAAATAGTTCGTGCCCCCGCTCTAGCCAGACATTTTTTGATAAATATATGCCCGGTCAGTATCATGGCTTAAAATAGGTTGGTGAACTGTAGATAGCCCTATTTTCTAGGGATTTCTATACGTTTCTTTAGGGTCAGACAAGGATCAGATTACTCCGATCACTTCCCTGGGAAAGCGGGTGTTCCACAGGGCAGTGTGCTTGGACACATCCGTTTTATCCTTTATACTGCATCCCTAAGCCTTCCAATATTCAAAGAATACAATCCTCTCAGTCCAATATGCTCATAATAATTGCTAACGCTCCATGTCATGCTTCCAACTCTACCCTTCATCACGACTTTAATATTTCTCTCGTCCAAGATCTCATCTTCAAGAACCTTTAAGCTCTTCTAAAATAAACTCCAATTGCATTCTATTACACATGCCCAATCCCTATCGTCGGACTTCAATCCTTACAATCCCTCCTGGTGACTTGAACGGATCTCCGTGAGTTTCGTGACCTTCTGGGCCATAATGCCTAAACTTATTAGGAGTGAGGTCGATGGGGCCCTTCTCCCTGCACAGTGATGTTTCCTTATTTATTTCATTGTTATTTTTATTTATTTTATTTTTTTATAATATATTTTTTCTATTGTTATTTCACTATGTCATCAAATTACAAGATGTTGTTATTAACA
>KZ807736.1:30462-49398 GCA_000696205.2 Oncopeltus fasciatus | reverse complement strand
TATATAATTAACATTATAAAATTACTTAATGAAGTAGCTTTCATTGAAATAGGGTTACGTCAAAAGGGTGATAAACATTATTTTTGAAGAAGCTGTAAAGATGTTATTTTCTAAAACGAGCTTTTCGTTATTCAATTTAAGCTGAAAATTAATTTTTTTCAACCGTTTATAATAAAATGATAACACAAAAATGATAATAAAAATATATTTTATACATTCCTAGGCGTTCATTTACTAGGGATTTAGTTTGCGCATATGTGTAACTGAAAATAATTTTTCTTATGTGTGCCCAATATCTCAAAATCGTTCTTTATTAACACTTTAACAGAAACTACTTGCATCATACCAGGCAGGTTAATGAGCTGAAGGCAGTCATAACTTTCATGTTTTATACACTTTTTAGGAAACGGCATTTCTACATTTTGCCTTTCGCGTCAGTCTGTATCAAAATTTTTTGGTCATACCTTTTAAGCTCATTGCTTCCTCCGGTTCTTAAATGTAGTTGCTTATTTACTCAAAATTATATTCATCTTTTTGGCCGGCCTTTTTTTTTTGTAATTATGGGAAAATAAATTGTTTGTACTGTTCGCCGACTTCTAATTCTTCAATGAATTAGATCTAATTCTTCAATGAGTACTACTACTCCGAATTCCTCGTAGAAATTCATTCGTACAAGCAATCCCGATACTCTGTATCACACGGTTCGCCAGGTCTGAATTTGAAAGTTCTCTCTCCCACCCCACCGTGTCTTACGCCCTACCCCTGGGACACTCATCCCGGATAAACCATGCTCAAAGTTAAATCGCCGGAAGTTAAAATCCAATGCCGAAAGTTGAATTGGATCTACAGTTAACCCCGCTGAGGCTGTTGTAACCGGAAAGCAACAAGTTTAAAAGTGAATATCAAGTGGCATAAGTGCTCAACGCCAACTTAATAACCAGCAGTGAAATGTATCATGGCTTTTAATTCCTCCTGTATTTCCGTAAAATAATAAAAGAAGAATGAAGTTTAATGGATATCCTCAATACAAAAATTCTCCAAAGATTTCCCAGATTATTGCTCCAAATCCTATAGAAAACATGACTTTGTGTCCTCTTATTTTTAGAATATAGTCCACAAATTTAGCATGTCAAATTCAATTTCAAATCCTTAAAGGGTTTTGTTCCAATCTGGTTGGAGAGATCAAAATTTATAATCCTAATAAATTAGTTCATTACCTATGTCCTTGCCATTGAAAGCAGTAACACCTTCCGAAGTCAAGTATATACTATTTCACAAACCTGGAAAATCACCACATAACCCTTCATCCTATCGTCTTATTAGTCTTTTTCCTACACTTTCAGAGCTTTTCGAAAAAATACTGTTAAAACGAATGATGCTTTTCATTGAACTCTTCAATATTCTCCAAAATCATCAGTTCGGCTTCAGAAGTAAGCATTCTACTGTCCAGCAAGTAATTCGAGTCTTAGACTACATTTCCTCTTCCCGGAGTACTGCCCAGGAGCTTTTTTTGGATGTTCCCCAAGCATTTGATAGAGTCTGGCTCAGTGGTCATCTGTTTAAAGTGAAATACATACTTCCTAGCAACACTTACCTTATCCTTAAGTCTTACTTATCCAACCGTTTCTTTAGGGTTCGGCAAAGATTAGATTTCTACCGGGTGGAAGCGGAAGTTCCTCAAGGTAGTGTGCTTGGACCTATCCGATTTATCCTGTACACTACTGACATCCCTACCCATCCGAGTACCCTCTTAGCTCTTAGCTTCTAAAAACATACAAGATCACCTCGAAAAAATGAAACAATGGTGTGGCAAATGGAGAATAAAAATCAATGAATAAAAATGCTTTCTAGTTAATTTCCAACTGCGGAAGAAAACTTCCCTGAAATTGTGAAATTTAAAAATATTACTTTACCATATTCAAATTCGTTACCTTGGGTTCCATCTTGACTCACGACTTACATGGGGAGAACATACTAAAATTAAAAGACAAGAACTCAATCGGCGATTTGGACTTCCATACAGACTCATTAATAAGAAGTCCAATCTTACGGTAGAAAACAAACTGACGTTCTACAAAACCTTATTATGACCAACTTGGACTGACGGAGTAGAAACGTGGGGTGCCGCCAAGCCTTCCAACATCCAAAGAATCCAGTCTTTTCAATCCAAAACCCTGAGAATAATTGCAAATGCTCCCTATTATGCATCCAATTTATCCCTTCACCACGATCTTAATATTTCTTTTGTTCAGGATCTAATTTCTTCCCGCTTCACCCTTTTCCACAGTAAACTGGCATTCCATCCTAATCCACTAGCACAGACCTTGTCTACCAACTCCAACCCCTACAACCCTCCCCGTCGGCTCAAACGAAGATGGCCCAGTGACCTCCTTCAGAATAGGACATATTCTGTAAATAATTTGGGAGTGGTGTCAACTGGTCACCTTCTCACCACCAGTGATTGACATTGAATGTCATTTTTTTAAAATTCATTGTGGTGATCAAATTCCAAAATGTTTTAATTTAACAGAATATAATGAATAAATAGAAGTTTAATCATAATAAATATGTTCGTTATAGTTTGTACATGATAAAAAAATTATTTTGTGATAGCCTTAATGTACAGAGCTTTTTTGAACAACATAGCACAGTTTTCTTATACAAAATTTAGCTAACTTTTATTTTATTGTTGAATATTTGGAATATATAAGTGACTTTATAGCATATATATATATATTTAATACATATTACAAAGTGTATTTATTAAAAACAAATTATTTCATATTGTTCATTTATGTTTAATTTCACGAGTAGAAACTTTGAATTAATGAGACTTCATAAAAAATTTAGATTGACTATGTACCAAGGAACAGTAGATTACTAAGCAATACAATTTATTACGGTCAACAGTAAGATGAATGAGTTGGAAGATGAAGATAATTACTATCCACTGTTTGCGTTCTTTTAGCACATAAGGTACTGAGATTTATGAAAATATTACACCCCATTTAAAAAAAAAATTTAGTTTAGTTTATTCTATTTTGATTAAGACTTTTGCGACACGTAAAAAATGACCCTAATGAATCAGTGCCCCTGGTGGCCGACCTGGGGTATGTGATTGACTGACGAGTGGGAGGGTAACAGGACCGTCAGCAGTCCAGGAAGGCCTTATGCAAGTTCGTGGTGTGGGGACCCGATTCGGACTGCTAAGATAAGTCTACGAGCCAACTCTGTTGACTGTAGCGTCACGGGTGTCTAGCTTAAACTGCTCCTTCCCGGCTCCGGTACGACCCAGCCCGAAAGCTGCCTACTAATCACTAAACACTAAACATTGGGATCTACTGTTTTCTACATCCCTCCCCCCTCTTACTACCATTTGCAAAACTCTAATGTGAAGAAAATATGTCACTTAAACGACTTCTAGAATTATTTTTATTACCTCCCTTGTAATCACTTTGGATCATGGAGGAAGGCGTTATCTACAGAGTATGCCAATATTTTAAACAGCAATTCTACTGGGTTTACTTCTATTCCACGGTTAACACTTGTCGGGGTTTATCGCTCCTGCAGCGCCAGGCTTGGGTGTCTCAAACGGACTATTTCAATTTACCCAACACCCCTCATTAAAAAAATGCCTGTATTCGGCCAAGAAGATGGACAATGTCCGAAAGCTTCGCCAACGGAGGATGGTTTGCAGTAACCAATGAAGACGGATAATAGAAGGTATGATAATTAAATTAGGTTTTATTTTTTTAGACCATAAACGATTTTAATATATTATTTACTTATAATGGATAGGGATGTAAGATATTTACTTTCTAGACGTTAGTTGGATATAGGATAAAATGTTGTTAAAAAAACAAAATTAACCTCGAAATGTGCATATTTTAATAAAATTTTAAAGTTGTGAGATGAAGTGAGAAATCAATCACCCAGTAATTAAATCGAATTAAAATTTATTTTAAAAGATGGAGAGATTTTATGTACATTCAACAAAACTGTCACTGAAAGTTAGAAGGGAGTTCTCAATAAAATGAAAAAAAAAAAAAAAAAATACTACATAAATGGAAAATGAGAAAAAAGTACAAATATGAAGAAGATGACAAAAAGGGAGGGGGGATGGTGGTGCGAGAGATTTGATTGATCAATATAAAGTCAAATATACAATGAAGGGTAACATAAATATTTTTGTAAGCTTAGAAAAAAAATACTTAAGCATCCTCTACAAAATTTTGGTTTTATGTTTTGAGTCATGTAAGATCATAAAATCGAATAAAATAAAACTTTTCTTGAACGCAAATTATATTTGTGAGGGCTGAAACTATTATTAAATTTAAGTATTAAATTTATGAATTAAGATCTTTCTCTGCATGCAATATGTTTTATTTCATATGACTTTTTTTTTATTTTTAAAAAATACAAGACAACGGACACGACCTCACCGACATAAAAACAACCATGACGTTGCTACACAAACAACAGAAGGGACGGAAGATGGACATATTAGAAAATATGGAAATCTACAAAACAAGGACAGCTGACAAGAACATAATTAACGAACAACTTAACACACAATCTGACACAATATTTAGNGGAATAAATATATATATATACAGATATTTAATGAGGGGTGTTGGGCAATTGGTGTTGGGGGATATATTTATACACACACACACACACACACACACACACACACACATATATATATATTACCCATTACCTCATTTCTATATTTTTAGGGACTTTTTATAATTACTCATTTATGTTAGCTATCTATAAATAGTGTTTTGAACGTAGATTTTTTACTAAAAATAAATTTTTAATTAAATTTACAATTTAACGTTAGTTGCGTTCAGTCTTCTTCAGACTTTCATAAATCAATGTCGTTCAAAATATGGTGGGATCTTTCTAGATATTTTATTACTTTACAATTTATGATATTGAATTCTTAAGAATAATCTTCAATTAAGAATCAACAACAATATTGTTATTCAAATTGATGCGTTAAGAGTTAAAGAAGGGTGATGAGTACAGAATTAGTTTATACAGTAATAAAATTAAAATACAATTAATTCAGATATGTTCAGGTTTTTTTTTTTTTGCAAACCTATGAAACAAAAAGAAAACAATTTAGGATAGAAATTTGAACAATTTTTTATCGATTTTATTTGTGTTAAGTTAAATTATGATCTTTTACAGATTTTATACATGCATAAGAAATGGAGGAGAGTTGTTAAGGGGAATAATAATATGCTCGTTGGTATTTGAGTTATGAAAAAATTTACTGGACATTTTACAGATAATATAAATTTTCGATTATTTTTTATAATTTTTTTCGATAAATGTTAGTTTAAGGAATGCATTTACGATTGTAGCTAGGCTGAGTAAGCGTTATACCAATTTTAGCGATCATACCTTTTATGCTTATTGTTCTTTCCTAAATAAAATTAAAATCATTTACATTTATAAATATTAATTTTGTGGTGGTTAATTATCCCACGTAAATTTTAAGCAATTAATGCGAGGGAATAGATTAAAAATCTATCTGTTCCAGCCAGGACTCGAACCTGGATCTCCTGCTTTCCGGGCCGGTTTGTTTCCATTACACCACCGAGACTGGGAGCTGGGACAGATAGATTTTTATTCTATTCCCTCGCATTAACTGTTTAAAAATCATTTACCCTTTTTTAAATTTGTTTTTAACGAAAATTGGGAATTTATTTTTGTAGTAATGAATTGTTCTTAACCTATCCTGGCTTTTTATTAAATGAGTCATACAAAAGCGTCTTTCTCTTGTACTCAAAACAATCGTTCTTTTTAATGATAGAATTCCCGTAAATTCATCAAGTGACAGAAAATTTTAAATTTTTTAGAAACTCTCCTACTTATCGAGTGAGAAAGTCCAATATGGATCAATTTGGAATTTGCCTCCTGTTGATTTCAATACGGCCGAATAAAATAAAGATTTTACAGAAAGCTGTATTCAGTCATTTGAGAGGACAAAAAGTCGTGGTGAGGAGCCAAGGCGATATCAGATACTCGTGAGAAATCCCAACCTTTAAGAATCCTGGAATTGATAAATTTAATAAATTCCCACGGTAGGATAAGGGTAGTTTTTCTCAATCTTGATGATTTTAAAATCGGCTAGTTTTATTTTTAAAATTCCATATGCAATGATTAGGCAGAATTCTCTCGTGTATTAATATAATTAATGATGAAGAAACTTATAAATAAATAAATGGAGTGATTGTATCCTATTTTTACTTCTCTTCAACTTTTCAAACAAAATATGAACATTGAAGAAGAGCCACCTATTTTAAACATCTATGGTTCTGGGCAAGCTTTCATTTCTCGAGGCAAGCTCTCCATAGTATCACTGGTCTAAACTGCTCTATAGCTACTCTCTTACTGTTTTTATTCTAGAAATAAGTTTTACAAAGCTGACACTTGCTATATTACTAATAAATGTTAATGAGAAGAGAAGGCAAACTAGCTAAGACTGGTTCTATACCGACTGGAAAAGAAAGATGAAGGCAAATCGAAATTAATCAATTAAATTAAACTCAAGTTATTTATTATAAAATTAATAAACAAAGACTACTCTGCAAAATTAAATAACACCTTTTATAATACAATTTTTACATGTTAATATTCAATGATTAACTAATTAAAAAAGTCGTCCACAATTACAACTCAGTACTACGGATGATGTTTTTGAATTTGAAACAACAGAATGGCTAGTCATTGCAGACATTCTTCCAGGATTGCAGTTCTAATCTAAAACGATATTTTATGTGTCACCATTCTTCAGTATAATAACTTTATATTCTAAAATGTATCAGCTTCCTATGTTTAAAGAGTGAAAGTTTTTTCCAAATTTTAATTTTTGGAAAAAAAAAAAAGTTTTGAAATTAGGTGACTTTTTCCTTAGAAAATTTTAGGTAAAAAGCAACTTCTTAATACATGTCATAAAATTTCTGTTATGAACTTTTGACAAAGAAAAGAAAAGGAACTGAGTATTTTAAACAGATTTCCTGTGATATATTAAAGAAAAATACGAATAAGGATGTATAACAAGCCTTGCTCCTAACTGGCTGAGAGGTAGGGTGGGGGTAGCACTCAACCATCAAAGTCACAGTCATAAATTTCTTTCTTAGTAATAAAGTTATAGATCAAACTTTAAAAAAAAATATATATATTTCATAGCAACTTGTTCTACAGCCTTTCAATTTAAAATTATATTTTGTAAAACATGTGTTGCAAATTATTTACTTCTCTTCAAATCTTTGTATCATTTAAATAGACATCTTCCATAACTCATTAACATAACGTTTAGCAAATTTGCCAAGAAAAAATCAAAACATTCACCTATCCTTCATCATAGCAGCTGTAAGTAAGGTCCGTTCAAAATTATATATAAATATATATTTGAATGTATACACTCCATTATTTTTGGAATATTTACAACAAATTTGGTATGAAGCTTCTTAAAAGTTAGGATTAGTTTGATAAGGCCAGGGAAGAAAGAGGATTTAAAGAGAGACCAAAATTTGAAATTTTTTCAAAAACAGATATTGAAAATCTACTTTAAAAATTTAATTTTGATTTAAAAAATTTAAAATGTGAAGAAATATATTCAAAAACATAGCTAATATGGTTGAGTACTTTCTTATTTTCTAAAGTCAGGTTTAACCCCCTTTTAAGCTCGTATGTAGCTCTCTCCAGCTTATATGTTGTAATTCGTCATATGTTCTCACTTGTTACCATCACAATGAGGCATGGGTAATCGATTTAGTTTATGTACTTCCGTAGTGACTCCATATTCCTATTAATTTGTATTTGGCCATGGATTGAAAAGGTGGATTTTTTTTTTTTAACAGTTTATATTTATTTTTTATGTGCGGATTATATCTTTAGATGATAGTGTTTAATTTTTGGATTAGTGTACAAATAATTTTTCATCTAAAAAATTTCATAATCATCTTCGAGTTATGTTGCTCGCCGGTTCAGGCAGCAAACAGATGCTGCACTGAGAGACTGGGCGTAATTTCATAAAAAATTCATGAGATCCTTCTTGTGCATTCAGAATCGCTCCACCGATAGCATCAAGGGTTCGGACGTCCCTTTCTGTCGGCCTATGTGTACGATTGGTCAATTGACACACCTGTCAGCTTCGTATGCTCTTATCGGCCCACTACATCGGATCTCTACGCGTCAGAAGTAGGAACTCGTGATGGTATCCCCATGTGCTTCTTGAATGATAAGCATCTTGTTTTGAAATAATATTATAATTTTTTTTTTTNGAAATATGCTAAATTATATATCAATTCTATTTTGTCCGTGAGGCTTGGTCTATCATTTAAAGTAACTCAAAAGCTCAATTCCATCATAATGCTCTATATTTATTTCAAACTCAAACATGCCATTTATTAGAAAATAAATAAATAATAAACTTAAAAAAGCTTTAATAGATTAAGGCATTTATTTAGTAAAGACTACTGAATCCTTTTATTTTTAATACTACTGGCTAAAAGAAAACTATATAATTTTTTTAGAAAATTACAAATGTCGGATGTTAATTGCTAAAACTACTTCACTACTCATTTTCCGAAAATAAAGAGTAACTTAGTATTTTTTTTTCTTCAAGAACGAAGAAATTTGAGTTGTAACTCTTAATAATAAAGGACATTCATGTTAGAAAATATGCGCCACTTCTTACAATTGAAAAAATTACGTTTCAGCAATTTTTTAAACTATTTTCAGCCTATCAAGAGAAACAACTGTCACATTTCTTATGCAAAACGATTGAATTATTGTTGAAATATAGTTAAATGTTAATGTGCTGGATGTTGTGAGTCCTCAGCTGTTGACAAAAAAGGCCTATCTCACCTGATTCTCTCCCCCTTCTATGCGATAAGGTAAACTCTTATATTTAAACCCTCGTGTCGGCTCGTGATCAGCAGGAGTTTTAGGGCGTTACTCCAAAAGTTCTACGGTCAGTCTTCGCTTTAATTCAGGTCTAGTTAGAAGTTAATTGTCATTTACGTGCACACTCACATTATTATTTTTACGTAGTTACGTTTAAAACTATCTTCCTATATATATATATATTTACGCCAGGTAATAGAGTTAAAAATTTGGGAGATTTATAAAAAATCCCTTAGGATAAGCTCTAAACAATATTGTATTTATTAAGGCAAATGTTGCACAAACATATATCGTTTTGAAAGGTTAGGAAAGTTATGTGATAGTTATAAAGCTGATTTATTAAAAATAAACTATTAAACTTCTTTATAGACACAAAATAGAAAAGTATATTATAATATTTAACTTCAGTTCAAAATCGCAAAGTAAAAATAATATTTACTTTTGTTTTTTAGGATAACCCTAATTTAAGTCTTGCATAGCCAAAAATAACCAAAGGTAAATTATTGGATTAGTATGAAATTTTAAATACTAAATTCTTAAGTTTTATGATACTATCTTTTCCTACAATTAAAAAAAAATTAAGGTTTTAAGCCTATTGAAGTTTAGTCATACATGACCACATTTTAGTAGTTTTAATGACATAAAAAAATAAACCACATTATTTTGTTAATTTTTGTGATAATATTTAATTTTTTATTGTGAGGCATTTCCAATCATTAATTAATACACAATAGTTCAAAGCAAATAAATAAAAGAGAAATTTAAGAAATTAAAATGATTTACTTTATAGATTAAAAATTATTGAAAATGTTTTTCGGTAAATGGTGGTCACTAAATAGCAAAAATGGAATCCTAACGTTATTAGGTTTTGTCATTTTCATACTACGACCCTCCCAAATTAATCAAATGCTTGCAAAAACAATTGTCCAACCATTCGGTTCCAATTACCAAGGGGAGTTATTCACTAATGTACATTAATTACACTTATCACAGATAAGTACACCAATAATACCATATTAGTAAGAAAGGGGTGTGTTGTTTTTCCGCGTAAGATGTGTATTTTTTGACAAATCATGCACAAGCTAGATTTACGCCAATTAGGAAGAATTATTATCCGTTGGATAAGCACATGCTGGAAGAGTAAAGTCTATTTAAAGAGTGCATTTCCCCAGCAGATATATGATTAAGTGTGGTTAGGTTGTGTTAGCCAAGTAATCTTTATTCAGATAATATCCAATCACAGTTTTCTACCCTCCCCCCACCCCCTACAGCTTATGGGATAACCTCATTCCACTGAAAAAGAGATAGAAGGAAGCAATTAGTGAGTAATTTCCTCGATAAAATTATAGAGATTAAGCTCTAAATGTCTAAGAATTTCTTGCTTCTTGGATATATTGTGGATAACTAAATGCCGCGTTCGTGGTTCGAGATAACGTCTTTTGACTTTCAAAAAGAAAAGGGTAAAAAAAAAAACCTCATTTACCTCGATAAATATGGCTTGCTCAAGGATTCAGAGATTACTTATTCAGATTACAGTTAAGCGAAGAATAGCCGATAAAATTAGAAAAAATAATCTAAATACACATTGAATTTTTCAAATGAAATGAAAAGCTCAGTCCAATATTCACTTTCCAATTTGTTTTATATATATATATAAATGTCCTAATTTTAATTTTAATTAACACGAGATTCTTATGCGTGTATGCATCGTTGTTTTTATACAATTCAATTTTTAAAATTAAGAGAACTTTGTTAGAACGGATTTCTCGTCCTTGAAGAAATCCTTAGTNACCCTCCAAACTCACCCTCCCCAACCCCCAGTGGTCTAGCTCTGACTACCACGATTGGCGAGTGATGTCTAGTCTAGAGACAACAAGGCCTAACCCAGAGGCCAGTGGCTGATCTCTGAGCAAGCACTCACTGCCATTGGAGGATTCAGAGGACCTACCCGTTGTGTTTAAAAAAATTTACTTGCTCAAATATCAACGATGATTTCAATATACCTATTTTTCTTAAACTCTATTAACTATCCAGAAATTAATTCCTTAACAATTTGTAGTAGTTTCTATGTTTAAAATTAAGAAGGTCACATAATAAATAAATATTCTTCTTCTTACGCGATTTATTTTAGTAAAAATTTACAGAATGTGAATTTAAAAAAAATTATGAAGAGGGATTGGTCGAGGATTTGGTCCTTGATTTTGAGGAAACAAAAACTAATTCGTAAACAAAAAAAAAAAAAAAGATAAATTATCGTTTCGGCATAAATTTCAGGACAATGAGATTGTCATAATTAAGAGTATTATGATCATAGCAGGAGATTCTTTCTCTTCATCGATCCCCATAGCCCTGAAGATGATCTGCAATTTAAGCAAAAGTGTTGGCAACAATAATAACCATTATTGTTTATATTTAATTTTTTTTTAAATTCCAAGACCAATCCCTCCTCATAAAGTTCGATGTTAAACTAATCTACAAATTATAAAATTAAATTTTTCACATTACACCTACTTCCGTTTTATTTGTAAATTCCCTAATGACGAAGAAAATAAGATTTTAAATTTTGGTCTTTCTTAAAAATCTCCTCCTCCTCAACCGCAATATTTGAGCTTTCTCTACCCCAAAAATTACCCCCCCCCCCCCAAAAAAGGAGGGGAGTGGCTGGGATGGTGGAAGTACCGACTCCAAATCATTTATAATTTGATTATTATTAGAATATTGAACTTAAATAAAATATAACAGGGGTTAAATATAATTTCCTACCACTAGTTATATTAAGGAAATCGCGTATTTGATATATATTTTGTATCACAATCATATTATACATATCATTATCATCAGGTGAAACCCGATTATCCGGTGATCACATATCACACCTATGATTACATAGCAATATATCAATATTTATCATATTACATATATGAAGGCACTTAAATTTTTACTCATCACTTTCTTCTACGAATTAAAATGTTTAAAGGTATTATAGATATTCATAAACTGATGTAGGAATACTCTTCATAAGTTTATTTTGTACCGCAGATCCTTTATTCGGATAATTGACAGATGTATTTACAATCTATTAAAGTAATCTGGGAGGATGTAAACAATTGTAAAGCGTAGATTCTTCCTGTATTCAGTAAAAAATATTCAAATTAAAGAAAGAAATGTCCTTCATGCAGGAGCTTCAAACTTAAAAAATTCCTCAGTATTATTGTTGAAAAATATTTCAACTTTGCGAGTTATGTAACCCCCCCTCTTCTGTTTTGGAATATATATTTTATCAATAATCAAATCTATGTATATATATATAGTATTCAGTTTATATAAATAATACGCCCACTTCCGTGAAAAGCCTTTTTTTTCTAATACACACTTGACATTTCAAATAATATCCCATTCCTGTTCGTCTAATTTTTATAATAATAAAATACTGAAACTTTAATTTTATGTTTGAGAGTGATATACTAAATTCAATATAGAATGGCAAAATTAGAATTTATAGTATAGGTCAGTAGCTACTCATAATTCTTTAATTTAGTTGTGTAACTCCCAAAATATTGTTTTTATCAACAAATAAGTTTGTTATGAGTTTCACGACAACAAAAATCAGGCTTACCAGATTAAAAAAATAGATAAATAAATATTTTTTTTCTACTCGAGTATCCAGAATAACTCTTACTCTTAAAGGTCAGATTTTGTTTTTTAACGTACTAAGCTACATGTTAAATGCTCGTAAGATAACTACATATTTATAAATATATATTAATATAATCGATAGATTATCCTTTTGTGTTGTCCGAAAGGAAGAATCTGAGAAAAAATGGAGTATTTTTTACTAGAAATAAAGTGGAACTTGAATAATAAAAAAACTATAGTAATGAAAATTAAAGTCTGCCTGCAATTGAGCCGCAGATGAATAAGAATAAAAGACTTTATTTAATCAAAAAATCAGAAAGGTTTGAGAGAGGTGCGAAAAGGTTTTGAATCGGCCATGAGAGCTCATCCCTTACACCTAATACTTAAATGTATTCCTTTGAATACTTTATTTTGTAGTAATGTTATAAAATATAAATAAAACTATATTTCCGATGTTATAGAATTTTTCTGCTTTCTTAATGGGTTAGCCTTCTTTTCAACCATTTATGGTCATGGAAGGAGGGACTATCAACAAGTTGCCACTCTATTCTAAACATGAAAGGCTTACGACAAGCATTTATTTATAGATAAAAGCTTGCTCTGGGCGGGATATGAACCCGCAGCGTCAGAACGGTTCCCTTGAGCTAGCCTGGCGCCCCAATTTTATTTATTCTTTTTATTTATCGTTTTAGGTTTTCTTCAGATACGAATTGAGATTTTGCCCTATCGTCTCCGCCATACGCAGTCGGCATGTCCAAGTGCCTGCCTAACATAAAGTTAATAAGTGAGTTTAACACTCAGCAGCTGGCGTAAGAGACAAACTGAAACATTTTGCGATGAAAAAAAAAAAACTATTCATAAATAGGGCTTGATTATGTCAAAAAGCAAGAAGGTTTGCTTAATCAACTTTCAGCCCTGAAGAAGCCATTTCATGATGTGCAAAAGATTGGCAAAAAACTATCTTTTAGAAATGGTCAAGCCTAGAAGAAGTATTTATTAATAGCAAAGAATTTGTTGGGGTTTGGTCAAAGTTGGCAGACACCCCAACTAATTCTCTACTAATAATCTTTACGGTCAAAAAACTCTCCATTTTAGTGTTTATAATTATTTATTCATTCTTCATAATATTCTAATAACAATAATTTTTCTTTTCACGTAGACCGTGGAAGCCTTCGTGAAAGGCAAATAATTGTTTGGAAATCATTGATACCAAAAACGATATACAATTAGCATTGAGAATGCTATTGTTTTTCTTAAAGTATATGACTTCACAGACGTATCATGGGTATATGATACTTTATTTCATTGTCAGAAGTGCCTTGAAATAATATATTATTTATAAAAATCTACTAACAAAATCATACTTATTTTTTGTTTCTATTGCAAACATAATCAGTCGTTTCAAAGTATATACATCCAACGTTTATGTATTATTAAATTGCATTATTAGTGGAGGATCCTCATGTTATTTTGCCAATGGAGCAACATTTAATATTTTTCTTAGGAGGTCACATTGTCCAGCAAGTGTTTCGAGTTTTAGTGAAGACCTCTTCAGCCCTTCGGAAACTGTACTTGTGTGGAGGTAGGTCAGGTCTTTGATTAGCTATGGCTCTATGGACCTTTATTTAAGCAAAAATCTTTCTGCCCTAGCACCATTTTCCTTACCCACAAGCCCTGTTCGTAAAATACCTCTTTCCTGGTGTAACAAGAATTAGATTATCCCAATTTGTAAACAGTAAATCTAAGAAAATTGGCCGTAAATAGTATTATTAGATGTTCAAAAGGAGAGTTTGTTGACCGTAGATATTATTCTTAGATGATTTTAGTTGGGGTTCGGTCAAGGTAGATCCAAAAAGCATTTTGGATCTACCTTGACCGAACCCTAACTAAAATCATCTAAGGATTATTATTAGAAGTTTTTTTTTTTCTTTTGTTTTTTTTTTTAAGAGGGAAGGTTTAAAATACAAATAAAAATAAAAATTTGTATTTTTTAAATCATCTGCCTGGATAATCTATAAAATACACAATTAATATTTTTAAATTTTTTCATTGCACTACATCCAGTTTACATTGGTGTCATTGAGGGTGTATAAAAGTAAATGAATGAGAATTAAATTCATTTGTCCATGTAACAGATTTGAAATGCAGAACAAAGGGTAGGAATTAGCTTATATTAGCAGCTTCTGCTTGACAAATTTTTTTTAAAATTAGTTTAGATGCATTTAGGCCTGGTTTACATAAGAGTTTGCGTTGAGAATTGAAGCCGGACTCTGTTGAGCGATAAGCCCTCCTGTCTTCAGTGTGGAGTTCGGGGTGGGATAACGAACGTGAGGAGATGGGTGCCCCCAGGGTAAGAGGGCTGGATATCTGAGGGCAGATCTGCACAGCACGAACGGCTCCAGGCTACACCCCTCGACTTCCCACAGCCACTGGACTTACACGGAGTCATCGCCCTCCAGTCAGGAGGAGAGCTGCTCCACTGGAGGGGCATATACCACTCAGCTGATCTTCAGCGCGGGTCCGTCTGCCTTAGTGATTAGTGATTAGTAAAAGCGGGACATTCTTGGCGGTAAAATGTTTCAGCATCTATAGTGTAAACTAATCTAAGCTTCCTCCAAGTTTTTAGTCTATTTTAAAGCGTTTCTTAGCTCTTAGTATGTACAGGATAAGCGGAAATGACCGCGTGACCTAATCATTCCAACACTTAATAATAATATGAAAAAACAACAACTGTAAATATTGTAAATAGTGATTTAGGAGTACTGTCATTGGGCAGCTTCTCCATCAAGTGTAGTACACGTATGTATTATTTTTTTAAATATTAACTTATATTTGTATATATTATTATTATTACTATTAACCAGCACATTACAAGTTGCACAACATGTGCAGAATGTAATCACTAATAAATGTTCAAGTAGATTTCCACGGTCGTCAAATGTATTTACCGTTTCTTCTTCTGGGTTGGACCGTGTCGAATTGGTGTTATTTGCCGAGCCTTCGCACATCATGTGATGGCTTCTTCAGGGCTGATAATCCCAATGTATAATCCCAAGGACCAGACTGCGCTGGGATTATACACCACCTGGTGTTTAAAACATGGTAATTATATACCACCTGGATTTTTTAAATCTCTCTTTTACAGCTCTCATTCTCTTTTCAGCCCTGAAGAAGCCATCACATGATGTGCGAAAGCTCGGCAAATATAAACAACTTGACACGGTCCAACCCGGAAGATGAAACGGTAAATACATCACTAATAAAGTTTTATTTCTAAAAAAAAAATAAGAAAAAAATCTGTTAACAGAGCAAAATAATGCTTAGAAAGGTAACGTTTGAGTCCTTTGAAAATTTATTTAAATACTCTGCCGATAGCGCAGTCATATGACGCGTTACTTTTCAACGGAAGTTTAGGTAAAAGATAAAAACCTTCACTGAGAAGCAGGATTAACTAAGCTCATTTTCTGTATTTCGTACAGGAAATATAAATAAATAGAAGTGTTGGACTGATTTGAACACAAATAAGAAAAACGTCACGCAGGAGCTGCGTAAACTAAGCGAATTTCTCGGCATTATGGTTCATGAAACAACTTTCCTTCTCATGAAATCCCCAACACATTTAAAAAAAAAAAAAAAAAGATTTTCATTGTTGTAATTTATTATTACGCACCCTTAAAAAAAAAAGAAGAAAAAAAAACTCACTTAAAATACCTGTGTTAAGATTTATTGCTTTTAGCTAAATATCAGCCTCGATCAGTGTATTAGCCTTTTGAAGTTGCACTTGATATATCAAGTAACAATACACTCCTGTTGATCAATTTGATTTTGCTCAACTGGTAATCCATTTTTGCATTTGACATTTAAAATCCACTTGCAGAATTTTATTACTTAAAGCAACTAATTATGGCTATAGGGTTACAGTAAACCCCTGCTTCTAATTGTAAGTTTTTAACTAACAAACACAGATCATTATTTTTTTATTTATTTTTTTTTAATAATAAGTGTTTGCCTAAATTTCAACTACTTAGGTTCATGGAGGGAA
Organism: Oncopeltus fasciatus; assembly: GCA_000696205.2. Classification (NCBI taxonomy): domain Eukaryota; kingdom Metazoa; phylum Arthropoda; class Insecta; order Hemiptera; family Lygaeidae; genus Oncopeltus; species Oncopeltus fasciatus. The sequence goes on along the minus strand of KZ807736.1, from coordinate 32,792 downwards.
GTGCTTTCTACAGGTTGATACTTCATTCTAAACATCCATGGCTCAGGACAATTTTTTATTTTTTACATAAAAACTTGCAAGGGCGGGATTTGAACCCGCAGCGCCACGATTGCAAGATCCGGGTGGATCCCCTGAGCTACTCTGGTGCCCCTGATCATTATTTTTAATTTGTGAGTTTTGCGTTGATAAATTCTTTGAACCCTCACAAGTGCTGCAGAGTAAGCATTGTATATAAGTGTAAATAATGCATTTTTTTCCATTTTTTTTTAAAGAAGCGATATGCAATGAAAAACTAAGCAGATTTCCCTTCTTTTTTTTAAAATAACAATCACTTATAAGAGAAAATACATAATTTTATATACATTTAAAATAATTAGAAAATTAAATTCTGCACCTATTCTATTCTAGTTACTTTTCGTCCCAAAAACGATATAACAATTTTATACCTTATTTTATTTTGATTGAAAATTTATTTATTCAATAATTTGCAATAAGGTGCAAAACTAAAGAATTAAGTTATAATATTAAGAGGACCCATCAAACCCTTAATATTAAATTCTTAATATTAGTTTATTAGAAAAAGTTTTGATATAGCAATCTTAAAAAAAAAAAAAAAAATCCCAGTCAGGATAGTGGTCAGGTCACTTTTTGGGTCGCCTTATTTTTTATCGTTCACTGAGAATGGAACCGGATTAGGGCTGGGTGTCCTCTAGGAGCACACTATAAATCCTCCTGATCATAACAAACAGAAGCACAGAAAGAAAGAAAAACTACAACTGTGCACTGTGAGAGTTGATCCTTGGACCTTTGGTTCAGTAGTGCAGTTCTTGAACCAATAGACCACCGTGCACATAACGCCATAACATTTTACATGTAATTTTTTTTTTTTTCTAACGCTAACAAAAACGAAGATATCAAGATCTTAAAATGTTGCCTCCTTAACTATCCATGCTCTAGACTGGTTTCAGCCATTACAAAACGCATCCAAAGGTTTGTAAAAAAGGAAGCCTACATACCGAATTTGGTTTCATTATTCTGAAAATTACGGACGCCAGAGTTAGATCTATTACACTTACAGACACACACACATACACATAAAGATATAATGTCATTATGAATGAACCACATTTTTTTACTTCTGCAATGTTCCTACATTGCAAAAATATTTTTCTAAATGAGATCCGTTTTTTTCAACACCCTTTCATTGTATTAAAGTGAACAGCTTCATTTCCCCACGGGATTGTAATAATTAACATAATCATATTAAAAAATAATAAAAACGAGAGCTTAGGATGAGAGTTTAGTGTTTATTTTTGAAAAAAGTCGAGTCTATAAAACTATATATTTAAAATTTTGAATTTGAGACATTCGCAAAAAAATAAATTGAAGTTTTTAATGAAATTTAACTAATCATTGTGTTGGAGTGTTCGAACATCTTCATTTCAATCGATACATTTAGAGACACTCCATTGGTGTGTATGGACTCTTAAATATATTCAGACGTATTTAAGGTGTAATAAATTTTTTAATCGGTACTTTCTAGAGCTAGCCCACTCTCAACTAAAGATATAGTTGGATTTACAGATATAACGAGACACTTAAATTTTTTTTTTTTTTTGCATTTATTATTTAATAATTTACGGCAATATAAAAAGAATGTGCCGGCGACAATTAAGCGGTTCTAGAGGCTTTCATTCTGCCGTCGTATCCAGCCGTAAAGAACAGTTATGTGGTCCCGCAGAATCTTAAAGGGACCCTGGGTTCATCGCCCCCCACCCCTCGGCTCATTACTTTTTACAGCCCCCACCTCGTTAGCTAAAAATAGACGGTTGGTGGGGGGGTGCATTTGATGCGCCCGCGGAATATATTTAAATGACGCCCTTGCGAACGGTATGCGAGGACATTATGCCCCCCCCCCCCCCCCCACCACAACCCTCTTACGACTGTGCAGTACCGCTTGTCCCGCTCGTTCATCCCATGTCCACGGGACGTACGCCGACTCCCAAGCGACTGCGCCTAAGGAGATCCAGCCATTAACATACTCCAACTCTTCGCAGAATATTAACAACCCCCTGGCAATTAATGAGCTGGCCAAGTGGGGAATACTTAGCTCGATCAGGTGGTCTGCCCCACTTAGTGGAGGACATACTTAGTACTTACAGTTGAATAAAGCTCTCTTCAACAAAAATATTAAAAAAATAAATAAATAAAAAATATTTAGATTCATCACTTATCTCACATATATTTTCTAGTTCTAGTGATGGCAAAATTACAAAATATATGTCATTCAGAATTTGTGTAGACTCTCCCCCCCCCCCCCCATTAATTAC
>KZ807735.1:296003-317372 GCA_000696205.2 Oncopeltus fasciatus | reverse complement strand
TAATTCTCCAGTTATCTTTTATATTGAAATTTTAAAAGTTTAATAACCTGTAAGTAGTTGTAATTTAAACTTTCAGAGGAAGCACATATAATAAAAATTTTATTATTAATAGTTATCCTTTAGTAGAGGAAAATCATATAAAAAGTCTGATTAATAGTCAACTCTAAAATAATTCCAAATGTTTATACTTATAGAAGGTTTTTTGTATAAATTAATAAAATTAATTTTACAAAATTGGCTCATTTTTTTTACTAAGTCAAAGCCTGGTGAACACTTTTGAAAGTAGCCATGATTTGTTCCTCTGATAGTAGCCAAGGTGTGTCCTCTGAAAGCTTTGTAAACTAATTTTTCTTCTGCTGCTAGTTTTTTTTTTTCTTCTGTAAGAATTCTTACATCCTGTACTATTATTTTAGGCTGTGAACTTATCTGGCAATTACAGCTGTCTCTACATGGTCTATTAGTCATTTAAGAAAAACTACTTGTGCGACGATATAAATTACTTTATTTATAAATATTCATTTTTCTCTGATAAATTCTTTCTTAAATAAGTTTTTCCTATTCAAAATATATAATTTTTTTTTTCAAATGAAATCTTTTGACTTGTGAAGGAAAAAAATAAAGGTATTCAGTAAATGTTGGCATTCGTTTTAAGTAGGCCTGACTGTAACATTTTTTTTTCTTGTAATACAGCATATATTTATTTATATTTCAAATTTTTCTAAGATTTTTTTATCTGGTATGAGTGATTTTTTTTGTTAGCTTATTTAAAAATGTATGGATGAATAAAGAAATTTGTTATTTTGTTAACATTGTTTTTCAATAGCTATTCCCTTGTTAACCCTCTGACAATGTATACCACAACCTGTGTATTGTTCAATGCTTGGGAGGGAGAGTTTTATCTATGATGCCATACTTTGCTGTCCAAAAATGATAGAAACAAGTAATTTGTCCCAGAATCAAACAAATTTCCTATTTATTTATAACTTGTGTATTGTTATTGAAGGGATTGCCCTATTTCCTTAAAATACAGTTTCATTATTTTTGAGAATCAGAAACTTCTAAGAATGTTAACAACCAATGTTCTTTTCTGCACTAAATCATGAGTAAACATAATTCTTTGAAATTAAGCTTTTGAATGCTACCTGAAAACCAAAATTGCAACTGCCTTCCCTCAAACTTTGTTGTATATTTCGAAACATATTGAATCACAAAAATAATTCTGTATACGATGCTTCATTAATCTTTAAAATGACTGTATATTCTGAATGGAAACCAATTATTGAGGAAATTTTTTTATCAGTTGCTTATTCAATACGTCATAATTCTCATTAATTGAAATAAATCTTATAAAAAAACAAACAAACAACCTGTTCCTAAGACTTCGGATAGGTATTTATTTCTTATAAAAGTAGCCTAAAATATAAAAAAAATTTTTTTTTTTTGGATCAGAAGGTTATAAGTTATAAAATCATGGGCCAATGAGAGAAAAATAAGTAGTACTGGTGGGAGAATAAACGGTTTTATGAAAAATCTTATTTCATTGAAAAATAGTACACTCTATTGATTTGGCAATAGTATTATGTATAAACTCATTCAGAAGCAACCTCTTCATCATCATCAGCTTTCCAGGAAGGAGCAACCATCTCTCACATCCCTCCACCATCGGCATCCATATAATCTCTAAGTCAGGCGCCGGTTGGGGGCAGCTCGGGGCGGGGCGAGCCAACTTCTCGCACCTCGCCGCCCAGCCGAGCTGGCACAACGCTCTCTATGTACCTGGTTGTTGAACCATTGAATCAAACCCTCACCACCAAGAATATACCACCATCCACTGATTCATAGTCCTTGCAGTCTTAAAATTTCTAGTCCTTTTTTACCTATATTTTTTTATTTTTTTTTTATTTATATTTTCAATTTTCAATCTTATAATCAGTGATCAATAATCCTTTTATTACATGTGACTAAGTACCCGGTACGCTTGCTAAACCAACCGATGCCCAAGAAAAGGCTTAAGATTTGTTATCCTTTGAGTCTTAACATGTTATGTTAATTGTTATATTTTGAAAACATACAGTGCCCTATAACTAAATTCCTCAATATTACTATTTTTTTATTATTATCAACTATTATATATTACCTTTCATTTTCAATATACATATTCACAACAATACCTTTAACAAAACATCAAANAAAAAAAAAAAAAAAAAAAAAAAAAAAAAAAAAAAAAAAAAAAAAAAAAAAAAAATCTCTAAGTCATATTACAGTCCCTCTTTCCTGAATTCTATGCCCTCCTTACTTCTCCTCTAAACCTTTTAACCACAGTGATCTCTGAAATTACTTTCCTAATAAACTATCTATCTTCAAATTAGTCATTTCCTGTCAAGATTCTTCTCTTATCCTTTGGAATGTTAATGACATTCAAACACGTATAAAAAGAACCCAAACAGACTAAAAAACAGATGTACTCTTACTTACTGGAACACGGCTAACAAAATTATAAAAACTCAACCAGGGTTCACTACTTACCAAACTGATCCTCCAGACAGACATATTCTCGGTGTAACTGTGCTCCTAATTCGCACTTCCCATACCCACTGTGAATACCTTACACTCCTATAGGCTCTCTTCAATCTACCTCTGTTTATTCACACTTCTAATTCTCCAGTTATCTTTTATGAGGAATAATGCCATCCCAATCATTATTGGGATTCAGTTCAAATCAGTTCAAAGAATATCCCCGTTTATAATTTGAAATATCTTCAGTGAAGCTCGAGAATGACCAATGGCCATGCTCTGTATGATGCTATTTCCACTCAAAATTTATCTAAATATGTCATCTCCCATGTACTTGGCCATGTATATTAACTGTCTTCCAGATATCCTGGATTTTTTTGTATACAAAAATATTTCATTCTATAACTCCATAACATCCTTGAATGACCTTTCTTCTGACCACAGGCTCGTCCTCCTTACATTGTCACCCATCCCTATACATTTGCCACCTACCTTAACAAAAAGCCCCTTAAACTGGTCATTTTTCAGATCTCTACTTGAAGAAACCCTAGACCTTGGAATTTCCTTGAAGAGCTGGATGATGATGAACTATCTTCAATGTCTATGTCAAGATTCAGAAGTGCCTTTGGAAGGTAAACTTGAAATCCACTTTTATTGGCTTTCCAAAAATTCACATTTGGTCTTTCCTGATCCCATTAACTTAGTACTAGCCAAAAGGTAATCTCAAAACGTGTTCCAGTGATTCAGACATCCCTCAGGATCATATGAAGTTCAACCAACTATCCCACCCCGGTAAAGAAAACTGGGTGTTTTATGAAATAAGGCATTTAATACCTGCTTGTATGGCCTCTCAGAAGCGGCCAAATACCTCGGGTCTCCATTCACAGAATTCTGAGGCACCATGAACCCTCATGTCTCCCTTGTATTGAGGAGATGGTTTCTGACAAAAACAAGGCCCAAATATTTGCTCAGCATCTCAAAGAAACATTCACTCTTCATCCAGATTCTTATAATTTGTCACACTTCCTAAGTAGCACAGAAGTTGAGGAGTCACTAGACACACCATATCTACGTCCTTGCTTATTAAGACTGTAACCTCTTCTGAGGTTAAGTATATAATTAAACTTTTTCCTAAGCTCAAAGCTCCCGGCTATGACTTAATCACCCCGCTAATACTACGAAACCTCCCCAGAAAAGCAATTGTTTTCATGAGCTATCTTTATTACACATTTTTACTCTCTGGAAATTTTCTGGTATCATCCTGTTCCTAAAACTGATATACCTTTCCATAGTTCATCCTCCTACTGCCCGATTAGTCTTCTTTTACAGTCCAAAATAAATTTATTTTAAACAAATGATGTCTGTCATAAATTCCTTAAATGTCCTCCCTAATTATCAGTTTGGCTTCAGATCCCAGCATTCTATTGTCCTACAGGTGTTTCGTGTTGATATAATCTCTTAAGTGAAAGGTTCTGGTGCATTCTTAGGCTTCACTTAAACATTTGACAGAGTATGGCATAAAGGTCTGTTATGCAAGCACTTTTCCACTTTCCATTTATCTAATATTTAAATCATACCTTTCCATCCTTTCTTTAGGGTCGTGCAAGGATCAGATTACTACTATTACTATCCTGTGAAAGCGGGCATTCCATAGGGCAGTGTGCATGGACCTATGTTTTTCATACTTCATACGGGATGTCCCTGTATGAACCCACATATACCCATCCAAATACCCTTCTGGCCCTGTTTGCTGATCACAAAGTGATCCTCTCTCTTCCCATTCTGATCCTAAAACTGGTTTATTTAACTTACAAAACCATCTTGAAGCAGTTTAGCTGTGATGCAGCAAAAGGAGAATCAAAATAAATAATTTAAAATGGGTCAAAGTTAATTTCCAACTACAGAAATAGTCTCCTTACATATTTATGTTTAATAGTATTATAAACTTATAAACGGACGTTCACATCTCGCAATAGAAAACACACTGACTCTCTACTAGACTTTACTACTACAGATCTGAATGTAGGGTGCATAACTGGGGTGCTGCTAAGCTTTCCAATATCTAATAAATGTGATCCTTCCAAAACAAAATCGTAGGAATAATAGTAAATTCTCCATATTGTATCTCCAACTATAGAGGTATACCCTCCATCATAATTTTAATATCCTGTATGCCCAAGACCCCATCTCCACCTGCTCTACTCTATTCTACAGAAAATTCCCATTTCAACCTAATCATAAGCACTATTGTCGTCAGACTCCAATTCTTACAACCATACCTTCGACTAAAATGAAGATTGGCCTTCTGGGCCTTAATCCTATATTTTCTAGGAGTAGGGTCAATGGGCCCTTTCTTTCTGCTTAGTGATCTTCATTTATTTATTTGTTTTTTTGTATGCATGTATATGTTAATTTCATATTAATATCTAATTACATAATGTTTTTATTTTAAACAGAATGTTACAAATGAAGATTTATTTTTAAAAAAAACTTTGTGAAGATTTAAATTATTATATATAAACACAATACTTATTGTGTGGAGCATGTTTAGGTGACCTTTTTTCTTTCTTTTTTCTAGCCTAACTTGTAACAGAGACACCAATGAGGCTGATTATTGAATATTGTTCGTAAAGTATTATGAAATATGAAATTAAAAAAAAAATTGAACTTTTAATGACATTGCCAGAATTTGTGCATTTTTTACTTCAGATGGAAAACAGCTTTTGTATTGACCACTTTTATAGTGGCCAATGAAAGTTTGGCCTTGGCTGCTATTTTCCCTTTTGACAGATAACAGAAGGCTACCAACTTTATGTTAAGGCATCCTGATTCCAATTTTTAAAGCAAGATTCATTGTGCTTCTCTACTATTTCTATATATCTTTCTACATTTAATTATCAAAATTTATAATTATTTCTAACCAGCAATTGTAATTAGTAATTTATTTTTCTAATAAATGTGTAGCAATATTTTTTAAAAAGTGCTAGTTATGAAGGATTGAAATCTGTTTTGTGGAGACTACCAGAACTGCAGCAGAAAGAAGTACATATTGAAAGTTCTTTCAAGTCAACAGTTTGCTATTTATTCGCAACTAGGATAGTGACAAATAAGGCCCATTAAAAGTGTTATAAAATATATTTTGATTTATATTGGTTTTTTTTTCCTTTGTTTTTCTGGTAATAAATTCAATATAATATTAGTATACAAGAAAATAATACCAAAATTTATTTATGATTTGATGCAATAACAATAAATAGTTATGATGATGACAATGATGAAATGTAAGTTGCCAGTTATTAATAGCTGAAAGACCATGAACCCATTTGTCCAATACATCTGCCTGAAATTGAAATACAGCAAAGTAATAATTTTTTTGATTACAGTATGTTACAACTTGTAAGTCTATTTCTTTGTAATTTATTTTAATAAGACATACAAAAAAAATTTTTATTTTTTCTATGCTTTTGTTAGAAAATTGTTTCCAGAAATGAAATTTGGCATTGAAAAACAAAGATTTTAAATTTTTTCACAGGTGAGCCTGTAATCATCGTAGTAGAGTGCATTCATACATCAGAGACCCTAGTACATTTTCCAAAATTCAAAAAATTTTGGTTGATAATGACTTGCTTCATGTAGTTCTGCACAAAACTCAAGATGTTTCACTCAGAAACTTGAGGTCCAGAAAATTAAGTTTAATTAGAAAAAATTTCAATATTGTTATATAAATTTTGCAAGCCTGGCTTGAGGTCAGCCACCAGCGTGTAAAAAAAACCTGTGCAAAATGTAGTTATTCATGTGAGCTGTACTGACTTCAAATTGTTCAACTCCAAGATCTTAATTTGTTTTTTTCAAAAAATATGTTGTTTTTGAAACCTGAATGAGCAATGATACGTTTGAAAAATTCATCAAAATGTTGTTTGTACAAATGGTACCTCAAAATTTTTCACTTATTTATCAATCTTGCTACACCCGAGAAACGTATTAAAGTTGATACCTAAAAAATACTATAACACAAATAAAAATTGAAATAGAAAAAAAATGTATTGCCAAAATGTCACACTGAGTTGTAGAGTACTAGATGATTTTAGTTGGGGTTCGGTCAACGTAGATCCAAAACAATACAAATTTAACAAAAGTGTATTTTTTTAAAGATTATCTGCCACTTTTCGGCTTACTTTGTAAGCCATTTTCAGGGCACAACTGCCTATCATTAAGACAAGAGGACGTCCTGTCCCTAAGTTCACATTTCCATGACTGAAACATTGGCAGATAATCTTTAAAAAAATACACTTTTGTTAAATTTGTATTTTTTTGGATCTACCTTGACCGAACCCCAACTAAAATCATCTAATAATAATATATACGGTCAAAAAACTCTCCATTTGAGTTGTAGTACTTTCTTCTGAGAAGATCTATATTTATTCCATTCATATATAAAAATTGAGAACTTCTTGGGTCACACAATTTATCTAGAACTGAAGACATTTAACTCACTTGGCTCATTATTTTACACCTATTGAAATTTTTTTTTTTCGGCAATTGCCATGTTATTCAGTTATTATCTGAATTTCTATCGCTCACATATTAAAAGAAAATGCTTTACTAACTTCACTGGAATGTTGTCATTCGAAAATAAAAAAAATTTTGGTTTTACTAATTTCACGTTAAGTTTTTCCACGTTGTTCCTCCAAGATCAGTTTTTTTTTTCCATTTGGAAAGGACATGAATCCTGAGGCCAGAAAAATACTTGCTAGCTTAAGGCATAATAACATTTTTCAAAAATATTACACAAAATTGTTTCAAAATTGAAAAAAAAAATTGTCATTAGTTTAAAAGACAAATTCATTTTAAAATCAGTAATATTTTGGATTTTACAACAGCGAGTTGTGTTAAATTAGCTCTGCAATGATTTTTATTTTCAATCAAATTGATTATATATTAGAGTTCCTATTAAAAAAATTAAGGAGTAAGGATTATTATTTGTTAAAATATTTAATTAAAACAAGTTTTAATGATTCTAAAATGAATGACACTTTCGATTTTTATGAAATTAATCTTGTAGATAGAATATGAAATACCTTAGAGATAATATTTCTCAGCAGGAAATTTTCTAAAAAGAATTGAAAAAAAAACCTTAGAGATTTGTGAATTATTTTCTATATATTTTTTAAATTTCTAAAATCAAACTATGCCCATTGTTAAAAAAAAATATATTTTCCTTTCTTGCAGAGAAACATAAATAACAAATCTGGCAATTTATAGATGAATTTTTGAAAGTAATAATTTTATAGTTTTTGATCATTTTTCTCTTTTAAGAATTTCAGTTTTTTCTGGAAATTATTCAAAATAAAAATCTGCTCACTAAGGACTGAAGGTTTTTTTTTAAATTAGAATTTTCCACAATCAAAATAATTTTTCAAGTTTCATGAGTTTGCCAAAATTTGAACTGGACCCATCTAAGCACATTCTGTTTATAGATTATTTTGAAGAAGAATTTATGCAAGGGAAAAACATTTCCTTGGCAAGGAAATACAGTGTTAATCTATTTCGGTAGACAGGCTTCAGATTAGAACCAAAGCTACAGTTACAGTTGGTATGAATAATTTTTCATTAATAAAGTAAAATTTGACAAAAGTCAATTTTGCTTCTTTGCAATTCTAAACATCATAGTCACGTAATATTACAAATGATCTATACCTTCTTCATCAAATGTGGCTAAAGTTAGTTTTCTCAATTTGTTTGTTAGAAAACTAGGTGATAAATCTTTTCTTGAGGCTGCAGGAGCTGAAATATAGAAAAAAGAAGAAGATTAATCCCATTACTTTGTAAGTTAAAAAAAAATCTAAGATACATTTTTTATTTACAATAGGACTATTGTTTCAGCATAAGATTTATATTGCACTACGAAAAACACAAATTTTGTGGGGGATTTGAAATGCAAAAATGTTCATGGATTAAATTGTATCATGGGACGAAAAATTCTAAAACAGGAAGGTCCCGGAGATCCTTAATTAAACTTCCAGTGATTAAGAGAAATTATTTCCCTTAAGGATAGCTCTTAGCGAGTAAGTTGCAGCTTTACTGCTTAGTTCCCTCACAGGTCTCAAATTAATATACTCGTTATCTATTTGCTATTTTAAGCAATGTACAAAACCAATTTGCTATTTTTAATTGGGTTCCATCTTGACTCACGACTTACATGGGGAGAACATACTAAAATTAAAAGACAAGAACTCAATCGGCGATATGGACTTTTATACAGACTCATGAATAAGAACTTCAATCTTATGATAGAAAACAAACTGACGCTCTACAATACCTTAGATTAGACTTCTGAGACCAATCTGGACTTACGGAGTAGAAATCTGGGGTTCCGCCAAGCCTTCCAACATCGAAAGAATCCAGTCTTTTCAATCCAAAACCCTGAGAATAATTGTAAATGCTCCGTATTACGTATCCAATTCATCCCTTCACCACGATCTTAACATCCCTTTTGTTCAAGACTTCATTTATTCCCGCTTCACCCTTTTCCACTGTAAACTGCCATACCATCTTGATCCACTAGCAACCTAAATACAACCCTCCCAGTCGACTCAAACGAAGATGGCCGCGTAACCTCCTGGGGACATAGTCTGTAAATAATTTGAGAGTGGTGTCATTGGTCACCTTCTCTCCTCATGTGATTGACATTTAATGTCATTTTTACTTCATTGTGATCAAATTACGAAATGTTTTTATTTAACAAAATGTAATAAATAAATAAAAGTTTAATAATAATAGTCACAGGTTATACACCACTGTTGCGTTAATGAAGAATGAAATAGTTAAAGGGATTCTGCATGTCTAGATAATGACCAAATTTGTAAAAAAAAAAAAAAAAAGTACCTATCCATTCGTGAAGAGAAAAATTTGCTATGACATCAAGGGCTACCACCTCCTCCACTATTGAGAAATTTTGTGTTTCTCAAGTAAAGAAACTATTCCAAGCAATACTATTCCGAAAGACCTGGAAAATTAGACTAAAGGAAAATCTAGACGTGTAATTTTGTTGAAAATGCTTTCGAATTTTTGTTGTTTGAATAGAGGGCATTTTCAGTCTGTGAGCGAAAATAAGATTTGAGGACTTTATTGAAATTAATAAACGGTTGTACTTCTGAAACTCAAAGTTGTAAATTTTGTGATCTATATCGACAATTTAAAACATAACAATTTATTTCAAAATTTTACAATCACTATCAAACGATTAGTTTTAGAGAATGGTGAAATTTACGTTAAATTTTCTCATTTCTACTCTGCCAATTTTCCCTCATTTTTAATTGGTGCTGTGTTATTCTTATGTTAGAAATCTTATTATATAAGAAAAGTTTAAATACAATAAAATTATAATATTTATTTATATTAATTACATATTACACNATAAATTAACAGTCACAAGAGAATTTCTGGCAAATAAGATTTAAAAAATTTACAACTGAGTGTGTTGGGAAAAATGGCCACCCTAGTCGCCTTCTTTAAATATATGGCTGTTAGAGAAATTTTAATCCTCAATTTACATCTCCTACAGTTAACGGATCATGTAAATATAAAATTGGTTGTAAAATTTGTTAGAACATTATAAATCTTCTAAATTTATGCGTTCTTTTCAGAAAGAGGTTTTCTCTTTAGGTAATTTCAAAAAAATTACTCACTGATAATTTAATTTAAAGTTTTCTTGAACATGAAGCGCATGGCTAACAGTTATTAGATCACAAATTCAGTAATTGGAATGTTATATCAAGGTTACATAATATGAATAGATTTTTACAATAAATGAAGTTTTACTTCAACACTTTCCTTCATAATTAACTTGGAAAAATTATTAAAACTAATAAATTTAATATAATAAATAGAATGTTCAAAATAGTCCCAAATCTTGATTAAGTTTCTTCAGTCTTGGATTTAGCGCAGGCTTCGCTGAATTTCTCCCTCTCGAACTTTTTCTGTAAGGAATGGAAATTTTTCGTACGTTTGTGCCACACGGGGTTCTCTGGTAATTTAAGAGTTATTATCAACAAAAATCGTACCTTCCTTGAAGTCAGTCAAATCTTGAAGAAGTCTTTTGAGCCAAACCATCTCTTATGTCCCGCACTTGCAGCAATGACTTCTGCTTCAGTGAGCTCTGTCTTTTACTACACCATGAAATGACACCACCCGAAAAACCAAGGACTGTATATGATCAACATTAAAGGATTCGCCTTCTATGGTTTCTCTTATACAGCATTTCAAGGTCAGAAGTCTCTTTTAAGTAGCGGAATATTTGTTTGATCCTGGCTACGTCAAAATGGCTATGTCAAAAACTCATGAAGCTATATTGATTGAATATGCAATATCTGGTTTTGTACATACCACCAAATACATAAGTGTACCCACAGCTTCTCTATGTTGAAAGGTCGTCTTGGTGATTCCGTTTTCTTTGTTCAATGTTTGAATTATTCTTTAAAAAAGGCTAACAGGCCTACACTCATCCATCTGAAATGTTTCAAGAAGTATCCTAATGTAAGAATATTGGCTTATTTTGGTGCATTCCTTGCTCTTTTTTTTTATCTCCTATCCAAGATAGAAATGAGCTAGTTTACTCTTGATTTTGAACTTTACGTTTTGTTCTCTTTTAAAGAGATTATTTATTCTTCCATGGATTTTAGCTATTCCTTAGCCTACTGACTGTTCATCTTGAAGATGGCATCTTGATCTAATTAGTTTATAATTTGAGAAGACTCAGTATCCATTCTTTTCATCATATCCACCAAGTACTCCTTGGCCCCCAAGGCCTTTTTATCAGATTTTCTTCTACATTCTTTAGGTACATGAACCCAACATTTGGATCCTAACACACGAATATTTTTGATTCTTGGTTTTATACCCATCCAATGCTCAAATGGAGATTTACCTTTTTCTGATGATGTACCGGTTCGATTTAATATATAGGCTGAAGCATTAATCATTTCCTTAGGTAGGAATTTCTCAGCACAGGCATTTTGTTATGGTGTGTATGACATATTATATATGATTTCATCTGAGGAAGTTTTCTCCTCTTTCATATTTAAACTCTCCGCCATTGTCACACTGAAAGAACATTACTTTATGACCTAATTGAGCTGTTTCTACTAAAAATGCCTTCAATTTTTGAAGTACTTCATCCTTAAACACCATAAAATATTTTAAACCACTTTTCGAAGAAATAAAGGGTTTACCATTTTTCTCAACTCTTTTCCGACGCCCAAACGTATGGCCTATGAGCTTTTCCCTTTATGCATTCCTCACAGAGTTCACCATCAAGAGTTAAGTTTAGATCGAGTTCTCTTTTATTTACTTCCTTCACATGCCGTTTATTTTGGTGACCCATCCTTTCATGGTAAAGCTGTACTAAATTATTGTCTTTGTTAAAAGCAGATAGATTGTTATTTTCTGACCTACAGTTCTCCGTTATTGGTGGCTAGATTATAGAGACCAACTCCAATTTGAAGATTTACTGACACTTGTGTGAAACTCTTGAGTTTCTTCACCTTCAAATAATCTACAGCTAGCTTCAGTGGATTCTGATCTTGAGCTGCTAAAAGTAAAAAAAAAAGGTTCTAAAAAAATGAAAATAGGAAAAAAATACATTAGTGAGTTCAAAATTCTTCCAATGGCCATTCGACGCAGCTTTAATTAAAACAGATCCCTTGTCAAGTGCCTTGATTTGAGAGCTATCAGCCGTAATACGTAATTACATGGTCATCTGTAAATGATTCGAAACTTGTGAACCATTCCTTTTTACTACATACAGGATGTGTCGCTCCTTTGTTCACATACCAGCCTACCTTTTGATCTCCGATGCAAAGACTTCTGAGATAACTGTTAACATTATTACACCTTTGCTTGAATTATTTTGAGCAAATTTAGCTATAGCAGGCTTAGGTGGTTTGCCATTGGCAGACCAAAACCGACATTTCTGAACAGTGTGACCCCTTTTATCGCAGTAGTGGCAAATTGTTGGGGTTTTATGGAAATTAGTGTTTTTATTTCGAACATGCTTATGAAATTGAGATGTACTCTTAGCAAGCAAAACTTCTTATGAGCTATCACCTAGGTTGCACTCAAAAGTACATAATTTTTGGGTAAGATTATTTAAACTTTTGTCGTCTTCATTTATGCGTCTCCATCCAGCAGTAAAGGATTTGAATTTATCAGGAAGGGATTTTAAAACTTTACAAATTAGTAAAATATCGCTATTATCGGCAGTTTGCTTATCAATTTCCTCTTGTAACTGTTAACATACATATGAAATTCTAGTAATAAATGTAACAGCGTCAACATCTGGCATCCACTTACTTTCAAAAAATTTATTATAAAAATCGACAATTCTGCCTTCGGAAAATGTATCAAAAAGTTTACTAAGTCCCAACCACATATCTCTGCCAGACTCATGGCGTCTGACCTTTTCAAACATCTCCTCTGTCATGGACATAACCAGCAGTACTTGGTTGTCAATTTTATTAAATGTAGTTCACTCTGTATTATAAGTTTTCACAGCATCGTTATCAGTTTTATTAGCAGGTTCTGTAGGACACTTGAATGTTCCATCTATAATTTCTATTGCCTTAGATATAAATTTTTGACTTTCCAGTTTTCCCAGCGTCTCTTCCCTTCTAACAGAGCAGTCTGAGGAATCATGATTGATTTGTACATATTTAGGGGAAAAAAAAACAAAAAAAAAACCGTACATCAGAGCACTGAAGTTTTAAAAATCTTCAATTACGTTCAATTATAGAAATTTTCATTTACGTCGAAAATCCAAATTTTCAATTAGTTTCGAATGTTTCATTTTAATTGCGTGCAGGACCCATAGTAATGTCAAGAAATTACTCACTGATTATTTAATTTAAAGTTTATTTAGATCACAAATTGGAAGGTTCTGTCAAGGTTTCATAATATGAATAGATTTTTACAATAAATGATGTTTTACTTCAACAATATTAACTTCACTATCCTTCTTAAAGAGTAACATTTTATCTGCAATGTTTAAATTGCATTTTGAAAATAAGTATACATGAGATTCTTACTAAATTTTCTGCAATGTTAACCACATATCTCTGTTCTTAAAGTTTATGTGATTCTCTAATCGATGTGATAATTTAATCCGCACCTCTGATGGATAGAAGTTAATAAAATTTATTAAATTTTAATTAATTAATTAAATATTAGCTTAGCTGCCAAATACAAATAAGGTCATCAACTTTTTGGTATTATTAATATTTGCCATTATTTGATGTAATGACATAATATTAATTAACTAGTAATAGTTAGAGGTATGGGAATAAACCATTATAAATAATAACACACCTTGAGCTCNTACATATATATATATATATAAATAAACTTTAAAATTCTATTTATTATATGAATAAAATAAATATTAGATCAAGAGGTTCCGCAAAGAACTCTAATCCAGTTGCTGACTGTTCAATAATATCTCTACGTGTACTTATATCAAGTAATATATGCCTCTGTCTAGTGCATAGAAGAGGGTGATTCGTGGCCTAATGGCTGAATAAAGATACAGGAGGTACCTGGTGGAGGATTATGAAATACGTATAAATAAATATACAATGTAATATTAGAAAACACTCACCTTCATTGTTAGTCTTGGATTTAGCGCAGGCTTCGCTGAATTTCTCCCTCTCGAACTTTTTCTGTAAGGAATGGAAATTTTTCGTACGTTTGTGCCACACGGGGTTCTCTGGTAATTTAAGAGTTATTATCAACAAAAATCGTACCTTCCTTGAAGTCAGTCAAATCTTGAAGAAGTCTTTTGAGCCAAACCATCTCTTATGTCCCGCACTTGCAGCAATGACTTCTGCTTCAGTGAGCTCTGTCTTTTACTACACCATGAAATGACACCACCCGAAAAACCAAGGACTGTATATGATCAACATTAAAGGATTCGCCTTCTATGGTTTCTCTTATACAGCATTTCAAGGTCAGAAGTCTCTTTTAAGTAGCGGAATATTTGTTTGATCCTGGCTACGTCAAAATGGCTATGTCAAAAACTCATGAAGCTATATTGATTGAATATGCAATATCTGGTTTTGTACATACCACCAAATACATAAGTGTACCCACAGCTTCTCTATGTTGAAAGGTCGTCTTGGTGATTCCGTTTTCTTTGTTCAATGTTTGAATTATTCTTTAAAAAAGGCTAACAGGCCTACACTCATCCATCTGAAATGTTTCAAGAAGTATCCTAATGTAAGAATATTGGCTTATTTTGGTGCATTCCTTGCTCTTTTTTTTTATCTCCTATCCAAGATAGAAATGAGCTAGTTTACTCTTGATTTTGAACTTTACGTTTTGTTCTCTTTTAAAGAGATTATTTATTCTTCCATGGATTTTAGCTATTCCTTAGCCTACTGACTGTTCATCTTGAAGATGGCATCTTGATCTAATTAGTTTATAATTTGAGAAGACTCAGTATCCATTCTTTTCATCATATCCACCAAGTACTCCTTGGCCCCCAAGGCCTTTTTATCAGATTTTCTTCTACATTCTTTAGGTACATGAACCCAACATTTGGATCCTAACACACGAATATTTTTGATTCTTGGTTTTATACCCATCCAATGCTCANAGTTGTATTTTTTGGATCTACCTTGACCGAACCCCAACAAAAAAACATCTAATAATAATATCTACGGTCAATAAAACTCTCCATTCTAATTAATTTAGTTCACTTGTAGAAGAACACGGTCCAATCTCCGTTTGAGACGCCGTGAAGGATTATCTTCTTATTTTTTCTTTGTTTAATATAATGATCAAAGTTTATTTTAGTAATTAATTGTTAATTTAATTTAGTTAAACTAATTTTAAAGGGTTAATTAGTATTGATAAAATTCAATGATAAGTAATAAAGCATAGATTTCGTTTGTAATATTTCCTAATGGTTCAACTACTTTTCGACGTTGATTATTCAATTCCATTATAAGATTTGATTATTTATTTAAATTATTTTTACCACAAAGTATTTAATCTAATTTGATCTATTTTTAAGGCACTAATATGAATCTATTTCAAAACTTTAATGTTTATTTAATTTTTGATTTCAATTATATAGAATTGTACGTCTCATTGTGAAATCAAAGCTGGTACTTAAGAAACAATAGTTAAAATACGAATGAGAAGAGTTCCATATAGAATTATCTCTCTCCAGCCATTGAAGAAAAATACCTACAATGCCGCTCATGAGTGGTTACTACTTTGCTTCTAGAGCAGTCTCTCTCACTATTTTCAAGAAATAGATTTAAAATTTAAAAATGATAACAGTAAAAATGAGCTCAAAGTATTGTCACTCCACTTAAAGGATCGAATTATTCCCTCCAGCCATTGTGAAGGAGAAGATGTGAAATTCTAACCGTAAGAAGTAACAGCTTTGCTCTCAGGGTGGGTATTCAAACCAACGTGAAAAAGGAAGAGATGATAGGCACGTAAAAAAATGTTGACTACTTTAAGTAAAAAAAGTGCTAACAGGATTATTACTGAACTCAATGTGTCTGCTATTTCCTCAACTTACGGAGAGAGGGAAGAGGTAAAATGCTTCCCATGAATTAGATATCAAATCTATAGCAAACATTAAACTGTATTATTAGACCAGAAACAAACTCTAACTAACTTACTGTTAGCTTTTCACTTTTATTTATTGGCTTATTTATTAATTTATTTTTATTTTTTTAACTGTTGTGGCGCTTGGACACTTGAGCCATTACGCCAATAATAATATATTTCTTGGCTATATACAATGAAATATGTGTAAAAGTATGCTTTCTGAAATACGCAATTGTCTATAATTAATGTTCCATATTATCTATTCTTTTATTAGAAACTAAAATAATACAATGGTTAAAATTAGTTTTGTTAAGAGCAGAAAATTCCTAAACTTTCTAAGTATTAGGTTTCAGTCGACTTTTACCTGTTTAGAAAAAATTTGCAGTATCTTTGATACTTTTGTTCCATTTTCAACGACCCTGAACTGCAGAAATAAGCATGGTAGACAATCAGGATTATCTTCTTGAGATGGCTTTGCGAAATCCCAAGAAAGTTCTTCATATCTTAGACCAACCAACAATGTCTGAAATAATAAACATACTAATAAGAAATGCAGCAAATAAAGATATAGTTATTTTATTTATAAATCATATTATAACATTTATCTCTTTGCCCATAACTGGTGCGCTACGTATGCTTCTTTTACAATTAGCTACTTTCATTGGACAAAAGGTTTTACCTTAAAGTTTTAACGGGTTTAATGATCGAATTTTTAGTCTATACCCCCTTTAATTAGCCATTGAAAGTTATTAGAATGAGATGTTTAATTCTGTATGAGAAAAAACATACGGCGTTAATAATGCTCTAGATACCTTTAATTAAATCATTAATTGAACTGGAATACATGCTTCCGGGGTAGCTGAGTGAGCAAATCTTGGCATAACATCACGGCATCTTAACATCTTCCAATGCACTATTAGTGTTATCAATAAATGGCCAGGAAAGAGAATTTTAAACATAATAGAGTATTTTTTTTTTTGTAAATGCAATAGGATGTGTTTTGCCATTGAAGATATAAGACTTCGTTCTACATTTGTATTGCTAATTAATCAATCAATGAATCAATTTAGCCATGTATCATCACCCATCAGTAGCAGTGCTTTCAGATCCCTGTTTTGAATTTAAAAATCATTAATATCAATTATATTGACATGATAGAACATATACCTTTAGGTAAAATACACTTAAAGCAAAAATGACTTAATCGATTATTTAAATCCCATTTATCTTTTCCTGGCTTTTCAGCCAAAGTTTCTCACTTGTAACCGAAAAGTGAATTTTTCATTATTCAGGACTTGTTACAATAAGGTTCTTGTGGTATTTGTTTACATTTTTTAAGACCAAAAAAAAGGAAAAAAAAAAAGAAGAATTGATTGCAAGATCACTAAAATTATTTCTAAAAATGAATAAGAGTATACAGTTCTTAAATCAAAACTGAAGTGCTACTATTCTTAGGTTTTTACCACATTACATGGTTGTGAGTGACATGAGTGTATTGATGCCGTTGACAGAGTCGCAACTAAGGTAATCTTAAATATACGTATTTATTTAGATGTCCGAAGTTTAATTTCAAGTAATTAGCTAAATTATACTGATATTGGAAAAGAGAGCTTTATACTATTTTATACGAAAATTACCAAAAGTATATTAACTGAAACTATACTTGTTATTATTTACTCATTATTTTTTTTTTCTGCCCTAGCAATTTTGAGTTTTATCTTTGGGTTTGTGGGACATAGAAAACCATAGCTGGGCTACATACCAAGGCTGTAGGAATAATACCTGATTCTACTAAGGGAGTTCTCTATTTGATTCCAGGCGTAATAACCTAGACGTTGATCGCCTAACAAACTCATATCTATCTATCTATTTAATTTTGGTCAAGCATAATTCAGGATCATTTGCGAGTATCTGACTTCTCATAGGTTAAGAAAGTGGATAAACATCCTCTCCGAAGGAAGTCAAGATCAACGATTTAAAATCTTCTTTTAAAAAAATTCTAAAACTACGATTTAATTCCTGACCTGGGGATTGGCAGGCAACCATCCTAAACAACCAGAATAGAGAAGGTCTCCTAAAAAAAATAAAAATCAAATAATAAAAATAAGTGTAAATATGTAATAAAATTAATCAATAAATTTTAAAAAGTAAAAGAAGAATATTAAGTAAATCACTTGTATAAAACACATAAAGAAAATTAAAGAAAAAAGAACTTAAGGGTGCAGTAATTAATTACGTGGAAATGAAATTGAATAGGACAGATGGAATAAATAAAAAGTAAAAAATTAAAGATCCAATAAAGAATAAATTAATAAAATGCAATAAGTAAAATAAACAAATCTGGTGAGAGGCTAACCAAAATAAGAGAGAAAATAACCATAATCCATATTTTCTGAACAAGTGTTCGTAGAACTTTGAAGAGTAGTAAAATAAGAAGTTACTCCGATGAAATAATAAAGTTATAATAATTGGTTATTAACATGGTTAATTGGTCATAAACAATTAAGAAATGCAGAATGAAAAAGGAACGTACATTTGGATAGAAAAATAATCTGCATCAACTAGTAATTAAATATTCGATATCTAAGAAAAGGCAAGCTCTGGTCTAAGCTTTTAGTATGGATTCCAAAATCAAAGAAGAGATGCTTCCTGGATCTATTCTAAAAAAAGACAAAGCCGAAATTATTGCCCAGCACCTCAACCAAACACTTACTCCTTATTCAGATCCCTTAGACCTGTCCAATGCTGCTGAGACTGAGGAGTTCCTGGACATGCCATTACCTCTGTCCTTGCCACTCAAGGCACTAACACCTTTCCAGGTCAAGTGTAGAATCTCTCGTCTGCCTAAGCGAAAACACCCGAATAAGATTTAATCACCATTCAAATTCTCCGTAATCTTCCCAAAAGTGCCTTTTTTTTCCTGACCTGCACCTATATATAGATACATATTTCGAACTACCCACTTCCCACTCATCTGGAAATATTCCGACATAATACTATTTCCCAAACCTGGAAAACCACCACAAAACCTTTTATCCTACCGTCCTATAAGTCTACTTACTATATTTTTAAAAGCTTTCGAAAAAATTCAGTTAAAACGAATGATGCCTTCCATCGAACCCTTCAATATCCTCCCAAATCATCAGTTCGGCTTCAGAAGTAAGCATTCTACTGTCCAGCAAGTGTTTCGCATCGTAGACTACATTTTCTCTTCCCTTGAGCGCAAAGAGTACTGCCCAGGTACTTTTTGGATGTTTCTCAAGCAGTCGATAAAGGCTGTGCCAGCCGTGCCGGTGGTTCTTTGTTTAAACTAAAATACATACTTCTTAGTAGCATTTACCTAATCCTATCTGAACATACGGGGTAGGAATCTGGGGTGCCGCCAAGCCTTCCAACATTAAAAAAATTCAGTCCTTTTAATTCAAAACCCTGAGAATAACTGCAAATGCTTCCTATTTCGTATCCAATTCATCCCTTTACCATGATCTTAATATCCCTTTTGTTCAAGGCCTCATTTCTTCCCGCTTCACCCTTTTCCACAGTAAACTGCCATACCATCCTAATCCACTAGCACAGACCTTGTCTTTCAACTCCAACCCCTACAACCCTCCCCGTCGATTCAAAAGAAGATGGCTCTGTGACCTCCTGGGGGCATAGTCTGTAAATAATTTGGGATTGGTGTCATTGGTCATCTTCTCTCCTCATGTGATTATCATTGAATGTCATTTTTAATAGTTCTTTGTTCTTCATTGTAATCAAATTATGAAATGTTTTTAAACAATTAATGAGTGGGAATAGAATAAAAAAAATCTATCTGTCCCAGCCAGGACTCGAACTTGGATCTCCTGCTTTCCCGGCCGGTATGCTTCCATTACACCACCGGGACGAGCTAGATAACTCATTAAATTCCCAACACACTAGCGATTGTTTAGCTATTTACCAACTCTCGTTATTGACTTTTTTCATTTTCATTTATAGATATTTATTTAGTCGTGGTTTATTATCCCACGTAAATTTTAAACAATTAATGAGAGGGAATAGAATAAAAAATCTATCTGTCCTTTAAGACGATGTTTTCGTCTTTCTCGTGGGTTAGGCTCTCGCTAGTGTGTTGGGAATTTAATGAGTTATCTGGCTCGTCCACCGGGTGCAATAGAAGCATACCGGCCCGGAAAGCAGAAGACAATCTGGGACATTAATTGTTAAAAATTTACGTGGGATAATAAACCACAACTAAATTAATATTTATAAATGAAATTTTCATATTTTAACCTGAATGTATAAATAAATAAAAGTTAGAATTAAAAAAGAAATTTATATGGAGATTTGAAAAGCGGTAGTGCAAGGTCTCTGATCCACAGACAGCATGCAATTATGCCTAATTAAGCTAGATACGGCATAACACTATCCTAGCTCTAAAACCACTACAATTTACCTCAAATATTTATTTTATTAATTAATTTGAAGTAGTTGTAGCAAAAAAAATTACTTTTTAAAAGTAATGAGTGAAGATGAAACCCAGGTAGGGGATTAGGTAGAATATTCAAGGATTCAATGGCAGGCACCATTTTAACAAAATTGTATCAAAGACCTCACAAACTGTCGGAAGTCAGATTTTTTGATAGAAGAATGATGGGGTGTTTTTCTAGGTTTGAGAAAGAATATTATGTCTGAATATTTCTAGTTGAGTGAGAAATGGGTTGATCAGAATATGAAATTATAGATATACGCCAAGAATACTTTCTAGGGGAGATTGCGGAATGATTGTGCAGTGTTTACATCATATCTGGGTGTTATGGAATTAGGCAGATGAGAAATAATGTACTTAACCTAGGAGGGCGTGACTGCCATAAGTTACAAGGACATAAGCAATGGCGTGACCTTTAAACTCCTGTCTCATGGCAAGGGCAGGTCTAAAAATTCTAAATGAGTAGTAGGGAATGTTTATTTGAGATGCTGGGCAAACATTTCGGCCTTGCCAATGTTGGAAGAAAGCCAGAAACGATTTTCTCGAAGCAAGGTGGAAGAAGATTCACAGCTCTTAAGTTTTCTGTGAGTAGAAGTCCAAAGGGATTGTCAAATGCAGAGAGGATTGACAATCCTCAAAAAAAAAAGTCACTTTCTTTTTGTTTTCAAAGACTTTTTTTTTTTGTTCAATGCACCAATTTTTTTTTTTCCCCGATTCGGGAAAGACGATTAAAGTATTTGTGATATGTGGGATATATATATATATATATA
>KZ807735.1:246313-261398 GCA_000696205.2 Oncopeltus fasciatus | reverse complement strand
TTTTTTATTAAACTTTTATTTATTTATTACACTCTGTTAAATAAAAACATTTTGTAATTTGATCGATATGAAATAAAAATGACATTAAACGTCAGTCACATGAGGAGAAAAGGTGACCAATGACACCACTCTAAAATTATTTACAGACTATGTCCCCAGGAGGTCACGGGGGGGACTCATTTTCGTTTGAGTCGAAGGTGAGGGTTGTAGGGGTTGCAGTTGGAAGACGTGATCTGTGCAAGTGGATTAGGATGGTATGGCAGTTTAGTGTGGAAAAGAGTGAAGCGGGAAGGCATGAAGTCTTGAACAAAAGGGATATTAATATCGTGGTGAAGGGATGAATTGGATACGTAATAGGGAGCATTTAAGATTATTCTAAGGGGTTGAAATGGGGGGTTATGTGATGATTTTCCAGGTTTTGGAAATACTATTGTATCAGAATATTTCCAGAGGATAGGTAGAGGAAGTAGGTAGTTCTGTATATGCAATTATAAATGTAGGTCAAGAATACAATTGCCTTCTTGGGAAGATTACAGAGAATTTGACCGGTGATTAAATCATATCCGGGTGATTTGCGCTTAGGCAGATAAGAGATTATCTACTTGACCTCGGTAGGTGTTACTGTCTTGAGTGGCAAGGACATAGGTAATGGCATGTCCAGGAACTCCTCAGTCTCCGCGGCATTGGACAGGTCTAAGGGATCTGAGTGAGGAGTAAATGTTTGCTTGAGGTGCTGGGCAAACATTTCGGCCTTGTCTTTGTCAGAAGACGCCTAGGAACCATCTCCTTAAAGCTGCATGGCACTGGAGGATTCTGCGAGTAGCAATCCAAAGGGATTTGTCTCCAGCCGAGAGGGTAGACATATAGACATTCATTTCGTAAAACACCAAATTTTTGTTTTACGATTACTGGAAAGATGATTACAGTATTTGCGGTCTGAGGGTTTCCTATATTTTTGGAACAATGCTCTTGAGCAGCGTTTCACTATGATGAGTTTTTTAAGCGAATCTGGGAGTGGTCTTTGGTAAATTTTGGTTATAGATTAGCTATATACATGCATTGCTGAACGTTTGTGATAAAGGAATGTACAGCGTCATCTAGATCATCTGAGGTTCTCAGAGAAATTCCGAGGTCAAGTGACTCTTCTACGACAGTTCTAAACAAGGCCCAGTCGACTGGGCCATTATTCAGGCAGGGAGGTAATTGTTTTGAAATAGGAATCAGGGATAACGTTAGGAGAACTAGGCTGTGGTCAGAGGAGAGCTCGTTTAATTTCGAATCGGAATGATGAAGAGGAGTAAGGTTTTTGCAAATGAAGAAGTCTAGGATATCAGGAAGGCGGTTCAAGTCAGAGGGTCAATAAGTGGGAGAGGAAGGACTAATGTGCTGAGTTTTGGGATGATATCGCATTATACAGAGCACGGCCACGGGAGATGGTCGTTCTCGATCCCTATTGCAAGTGTTTCGCACTATAGTCTCCACCTGCAGGGAAACGGGGACCAAGGTCTTTGAGGAAAGGGGAAAATTCTGGTGCTTTTGTTGGCTTATTTGGAGGACAATACACAGCTGAAAGTGCGATAGGATAAGAGAGTGTGGAAATAGACACTGATGTTTATTGAAGGGACTCTGTGGAAGTGGAGGGTAAGATACGATGGGTATAGGATTTCTTGATAAGAAGTACAGTTCCACCATGAGGGCAAGTTTGTTCGGGCACAATTGTGAAGAGTCGACTTCTGGAGAACAACGCCTTAGCCCTCGCAGCGAACGCGGAAGTTTCCAACAAGCTCAGCACTTCACACACACCCAGGAACCGAGAGAAAGACGGGGTATTGGATCAACCGCCAACGGGAGCTCAGAGACTGCAAGTACTCTCTATTTACATCCGTATTTTAGTTAATATTGAGCCGGCACGGTAACCTCGGGATAACCTCCCTAGCTTCGAGGTAGTTGCCATAGAGGTACCCAGGTTACTAGGCCCAGCGAGCCACATCGCAGCGAGGTCTTGCGGTCAGCGGTCTACCAGGTGACGTCACAGATACCCCACTGATAATAGTTCCTACGCCTTGCACGACCATCCATTCGCCGCCTGCATGGGCTATATTTTAATTGCAAGTGACAAGTACTATTTGTTGTAATAAATATATTATTTTTTAATAGCACACGCTTACATTAGTTGGGTACCTTCTGACAACAGCCTCTACCCCATACCCTAACACTACAATCGATTATTTTTCATATCGTTTCTTATATTATTATTTTATTNAAATACAATTTACTTTTGTTAATATTTCATGTCAGGGAGACAATTTTTTTTTTTCTTTTATTGTGATTACCAAATTTTCAGTGTTTGGATCAAAAAAGTTAACACTATTAAAGCGTTATTTCTATTATCAAAACTATCGCTCTCATAGAGTAGATGCTCTTCTTTTAAAAATTATTTAACATTTACATTTTTAACAGTACTTTTGGGAGTTTAGGTGAGAGGAAATACAGTGAAATTTCTGCTTGGAAAATATTGATTTTATTCACCAGCCTGTAGCTCTGGGCTTCTTTAAGGAGGGAGTCCAAGAAACGAAGTTTATTATATTCTTCAATTTAAGGCAAGTGGGCATACTGGAAACGTGGGCTATTTCTCTGAGGAGGCCATAAACAGATTTTATTTAAAAAGATACTGTGACAAAGAGTAACAAAAGGCCATTCTCAATCAGTTTTATAAAAGTCCTATTTTATCATTGCAGGAAAATGGAATACTCCTGAAATACCTTAATTTTGGGCACATTGATCACGTTTCTCTAGTGATGGGGGCCTGAGATTTATCATCATGCATTCAGTAAGAAGTTTATTTACTGAAATCATAAGAATTTTATTTTTATATTACCACAATATGTACAGAGCTAGGATACTTTATTGAAGGAGTACTGTGGCCAGAAAAAATGGTCATATTGGATAGGGAAGAATGTTTGATGTCAGATTTGTTTATGCTGTAGTCATCTTCGTATTAGAATGATAAAAATGATAAAGGCGACTCACTGACCGTAGGGTACCCTTAAGTATCGTAATTAACCAACTTAAAATACAAAGTTCTGGGCGGTTATTGACAAAGCATTGAATTACCTCATCTAAATTCACACCGGGGATTAACATTTTCTTTTGAGCGTCTGAGAGCAGTCTTAGGAACATTCCTAAGACTGCTCTCAGACGCTCATTCTGTTAAATAACAGAAGAAAACAAATCTTTTGGACACATAAAGATATTCTAGTATTGTTGCTGCATAACATAGCGTCTTAAATGGAGTAGACTATGGATTTCTTCCATTCCACTGTTAGCTACCCTATAGTGCAGATATAATGAAATAGGTCTCGGAAAAATGAAAAAGTTGCTGTCGACCAAGCTTTATGAACTTTAAAGGAATTTTGGTCAATTCACTGTACTCAATTATTTTCAAGCTTCATATGTTTCTTCTTAAGAACCTTTCAGCTTAGATATGCTGTATCTTGTAAATTTTCAGCGGCGACTTATCCTTGGTTAGCATTCCTCGCTCCGATTCTTTTTATTGCTATGCAATGGCTGATATCAGTAGTTATGCATCTCTTGCAAACTACGTTCAATTACTAATTACATGTCATGCAGAGGGGCACATTTAATTACACCATTCGTGGTCAGCGCTAATGACCTCAGCAGTCGAAGCGCAGAAAATGAAACAAAAAGAATAAAAAAACATTCGAGGTTGATAACATGTCTTTCTATTATCACCTAAGACCTCTGATAGAGCATGAACATACATAAAACTATAATTATTCAAAGAATTTTCCTGACACAGAGACTAGGTTGCTAGAAATCTATCACTTGCTCCAGGTATATTAGATTATATGACGACCTTTCTTTAAACTTCCTTGTCCTGTATTTCTGATCTCCTGAATGGCAATTGTGCCTATAGTTCTTCGGGGTTTTAAGCATCGCTATAGCGCTTCTGGTCGGCACGGATAAAATATTCCACGTGACAAAGGTTTAGTCCATGTGTGGGTTGGCTAAGAGGCTCCCATGTTATAAGTCCGGCCAATCTATCGTGAAAGAAAAAGTATCGTGTGCTTTTTTACAAGTTAGGGCACTAACCATGACTACATTACTACTGACTACATTAGCCTAACCCCCATTTTGGAGCCCCGCCAATCCCCAGATCAAGCCATGTAAATATCATGCTCACCTGACAGACAGGGCGTACAAAAGATATGTGTTCTCTCTTAATTTTCCTCACTCCTAGTTAAGAGTTACTAGGATTACTGGGAAAATATTGCTTAGTTGTATTATGAAAAATATTAGTAGATTTGATATCGAATAATTAAGGTCAGAAGTGTTTTATTTCTAAGCCCAAACATACACTAGTTATTTATATTTTAAATGCAACATATAATTTAGAACTTTTTCTTAAAATATTAAGAAATAAATAACACTGGGGAAAAATGCCATTTTTCAATGAATTTCCCTCTTTTGAAGAAGGGGAATACGGATATGGTGAAAATGAAAGCAACTCCAACGATGAAGATTTCGACATTGAAGATGACTCCGTACGTAAGGGATTCGAGCAACAAGAGCTAAATAATTTGGTGCAAGATTTGGGACTATCCAAAAAAGCTTCAGAGCTCTTAGCATCACGACTCAATGAGAAAAACTGACTCAATGAAAAGGGAGCCAAAGTATCCTATTTTCGAACACGAGAAAGGGCATTTCTGCAAAACTTTAAACGTAATGGTGGATTTGTGTTTTGCCATAATGTAAGTGGTTTAATGGAAGAATTGGGAATTTCAAACTATAACGCAACTGACTGGCGACTGTTTATAGACAGCTCAAAGCGCAGCTTGAAGTGTCTTCTCCTCCAGAATGGAAATTTATTAGGTTCAGTTCCAATTGGCCATTCAGTTTGTTTGCGTGAAGAATATGACACTATAAAGAAAGTCATTGATCTGTTGCAATATCACATGGACCAATGGATCATTTGTAATGACCTTAAAATGGTCAGCTTTCTGGAGGTATTATGGCTTCTTAGGGACATTTTTACATTTCCCTTTCCCTATGTTGTACGTCCGGTTATCTCCTTTACCAAGATAATTACTATAACCAGATTAACGGTCTGGCTATGGGAAATAACCTTGCTCCCGACATTTCAAACATCACCCTTAACGACCTCCTAGACTCTATCCTTCCACAACGACATTTTCGTCCTTAAAAAATATGTTGACGACCTTCTCCTCATTCTCAATCCAGAAAAAATCCCCCATATCCTTACTGCATTTAACTCATACCACCCTCGTCTAAAATTTATCATTGAAATTGAATCTGATTATCAACTCCACTTCCTTGAAACCCTTATAATCCGTAACACCAATGGCTCTATCTCCACTGACTGGTTCACCAAGCACACATACTCAGGTCGTCTCCTCCACTTTAACTCATCTCACCCTCAACATCAAAAAATAAATGTGGTCAAAAACCTTATCTACAGATCACTCACTCTCTCTGAAAAGATATTCCATATCAAAAATATTAAACATATAACTGACATCCTCCTCTCCAATGTTTTTCCTATTTACACCATTAAAAAACTTGTAAAATAATTTTTTATTCTCCAACTATCCCCCGCCCCCAAAATAAGGACCTTATATTCTGTTCTCTTCCTTATATTACAAAACTTTCTGAAAATATCAAGAAATCTCTCAGAAAAACTTTCGTCGGCTAATTAGTGAGGAGGGATTTGGCATCTGAGGAGCAAATAATGTATCCTTTAGGTATAATTAAAGATTCCAGCTATGTTTTTAGGTCAAATGAGTTTTTTTGATCTCATATTGGTTCTGTCGGCTAAGAATCTGTAAGGATGGAAGTAGAAATTTACTGAGTTTAGATGCGGGAGATTTTATATTGGAGAAAATGGGGCGGAGGGGATTATCGGGTTTGTGGGTTTTAGGAAGGCCATAACATCTAGGTGCTAGAGAATTAAAAGAAAGAAGGTTGTAGTATTTATACTTGTCTATGTGTGTTGCGTCACGTAGTTTTCTAATCTGGTTATTGAATTTTGTGATGAGTGCTTGTGTAGGGTCTCTGTTGTTGTGGGTGGGTGTGTATGTGGTTTTGTCCGAAAGTAAATTAAGCATTTTTTTATTGTAATTATTTCTGTCTATAATAACCGTTTTATTTCCTTTGTCGGCTTTGGTTATCATGATGTCGCTATTAAGGTTTATTTGAAATTTCCGAGTCGCTTTAAGGAGAATTCAGAGGAGAGGAGGGAGTCGTCAGGTTTGAAGTTTACATTGGACAAACAAAAAACCCCATTTCCCGTAGAATTAATAATCATAAAAATGACAAAGAAGAAACTAATAAAAACTACCCTCACTAAACATGTTTTTCATGAAAAACACACATTTAACTTCGAGAACATAACCATTCTTTCCACTGAACCCTATGAACACAAACGCCTTTTATCTAAATCCGTTCACATTAACTTACAAAACAATCTAGTTAACGACAGAACGGACATAGAACAAATTTCTTCAACTTATTCAAACATTTTCAACATTCTAAAATCCATTAGCCCTCCTTCTAAATAAACCTGTTAAACATTTTTCCCAGTTCCAAAAGTTACTTTTTCCCAATAATACTTTGTTTCCTAATTTCCTTTGTACTTTTTATTGTCCCTATTTGAAACAGGTCGCTCTCCCTTTGTACCTTCCGCCTTTTACATACTCCCCCCCCCCCACCACCCACGGTGTCCTTCTCAAATATTATATTTTCCTATCAGTCATGGAAATGTGAACATAGGGACAGGACATACCCTCTCATCTTCATGATAGGTAGGTGTGGTCAATTATTGTTTTAATTTTTTCAATAACTTTTTTAATAGGTAGTGGTCTGCATGTTTTTAAATTCTCTTACATAGCAATTCTATATTATAATATTGTAAATTATTATTGTATTCTCATAACATTGTATTTCTACAGCCCTGAAGATGGCTTACAATGTAAGCTGAAACATCGGAAGAAAATTAAAAAAAACAATTTTTTGGATCTACTTTGACCGAACCACAAAAAAATCATATAATAATTATTTGTATGTGTGTGAATGTAGCATCAGAGCAATGGAGTCTGTTTTTTTTTGTTCTTAGCTCTGAAGATGACTTACAATGTATATCAAAATGTTGACAATAGGAAATAAATATTCCTGACTTTTTAAGTTTTATGTTTTCTCTAATACCTGAAGACAAATTTGCTATAAAATCTATTTGAGTTCTAAAGTAATATAAGAATGAGTTATATTTATATGTTAGATCTTTTTATTTTGTACTAAACTGCAATATGAACAAAGAAATAATGAAGTGGATCATATTCTGCCAGCAAAACTAAATTTGAAAGATGAATGTGAAATATAAATAATCAAAATTAAAAGTGAAATAAATTGGAAGGAAGTTAAATGTGACTCTTTTAGGAAGATGGTTTATGCAAAGCAGATATACTTAAAACTTGATCTGTCTCAGTAAATTACAAGGAACAATAAGACAAAATAGAAAAAAAGGAGTTGAGAAATAAACATGAAAATGAGAGTTGATTTATTGAAGTAGGCATTTTCAATCGAGTAAGTTTTAATTTAATGTATAAGTGTGCGGCAGAAACCAACTTCAGTGAAAAGAAAGAAAGAAAAAAAAGGAAAAGTGAATATGAAAATGAATAAAAATATATATAATCTTATTAAAAAGGATGCATCAGTTATAAAAGAAGAGAGCATTTACAAAGTATTTAATCATTCATATTTGTAAACAGATGAAAAATTTTACATAAATAATGTGCAACTGAGTACTAAATCTTTATTCATCAAAAGCTCCTACAAGCCTAAATTGAAGAATCAAACTACTATAATAAAAGGTATTTAAAAAAAACCTCAATAATAAATGTAATTTATGTTATGTACAATTAAAAGGAAATAACACATGAGAAATTCCAAACAACCAAATAAAGAGGCTTATTGATAAGAGCAAGTGGAAAAGGAAAGAGAATGTTACACTTGCTCCAAAGATTTTAATGTTATTCATTCCTTATTTTCACAGAATCCAATATGTAATGTCCAGAAATTTGTTTAATTTATAGGCATTATAATTTATTGAGGGAGCAATCCAAGTGACTATAATTAGCTACTTTATGAAAAATCAGTTTGATTGTATCTCATTAATTAATAAATATAAATAAGAAGATCCAAATACTTTATTTTTCCCACTTTAAAAGTGACTATAGGTAAATTGTCATAAAATATTCTTTTGCAGAAACTGTAGTCTTTTCTTACTTTTCAATATTTCGTATGGAAACCATACTCATGAATGTTTGAAATGTCAAAAATATCATTCCATTATTTTACTATAAACAGTTTGACGTATGCATGTAATTGATAATTGTGATTGAACACATGAAACATATGACAGAGCTTAGTAGATACTGCGAAAGGAATTTTTTAGTCCCCTATTTCATTTGCATTAAGCCTAAGAACCTGTGAGATTCATCAGGATAATGAAAAAAAAATTATGAGAAGCCTCAACTTCTTAATGCATGAGTACAATATAAATTGCATGAATATAAATAATTTGACATCTAACTTAATTTCTGAGCTTATGATAACTGCATCAGGTCTAAAAGAACATTTGAAACTCAAGATACTCAGGTAAGCTATCAGTCTTTGTAGATGAATAAAATGTTTTTCATGAAGAAATAATATTAAGAAATTTGTAAAGACTGTCGTTTCCTATGAGTTTCTAATATTTGTGTTTTATTTAAAACTCACATTCATGAAAATTTAGTATAAAATGTGAAATTTATAAGAATTCACTTCAATAATAACAATGGTCACAATAAAACAATAATATAATAATATTATTATTATTATCATAATAATAACAAATAGAAAAACATAAAAGAACAACTTATATTTTGGACAAACATTCATGACCTCTTATCACTACACAGAAAGAAGCACACTAATATGGTAGCATAGGCAAACCCATGAATACTTTCTTCTAAATATGAAATCAGACACTAAGGTAACTCAAAACATAGAAAGTTATAGGTATTGTAGAAAAAAAAAAAAAAATCTTTAAAACGCTGACACATTGCTTTTTGTTATTATTAGCTGCTACTCTCTCACTAAGCATATAATTTCAAACTTACTAAAAGATGAAATAAAAATATTGGCTTGCAATTTCTACTCTTGAAATTCACTGTAATACAAAATTACACTCTTCTAAAAAACTAATACTAGAATTAGTTTAAAAACCATTAAATCCTACAATGCAGATTTTTAAAGTACATTTTAAGCAGCTATTATTTCAATATCTATTGAATATATATAGCTTGAAAGCTTGTCACTAAGGTAAATCTTTGAAGTAGATGTTGGCTTATAGATTATAGCAATGGTTTCAACTCTTATGTCTGTGCTAGGACTCTTAGCATGTAATGAGAACAGTGCAAGAAATAACTGTTCAACTGTAAAATAAGTGCAAGTGACTTAAAGGAAAATATAAACACACTCTTCAATATTAATGCACTTTGCCTGTTATAGCTACACAACTCGCTTACTGCAGAATAAAGCTTTTACACAACTAATGTTTTACTTCTTTTTTTTTTATAGGTAAATAACCTTAATCTAGCAATTTGTTTTTGATTGATCGTTGTATAGGAACTGTAACTCAGCTTGTGATCAAGTCAGGTTAGGCCTAAGTATTTTCTATGTATCTTCTAGTCCGTTCCCTAAAACATAATTTGTGAAATCAGCTCTCGGTGGAAAGTTCTGGGTCTCCACCTGGTTGCAACTGCGTTAATTAACTATTATTGTATTATAATATAACTTAATTTACTTATTTCTGATAGATTTTTACAATTTAAGAATTACTTTCTATTAATAGATAACTAGAGTTCATTCAATCCTGAACTTTAGAAATTATTTTTCAAAAACTAGAATTTTCAAAGAAATACCATCACAATTTAAGTTAAATTTATTAAATAAAACATTTAGGCCTTAATTGAAGAATACATGAATCAACAAAATTAAAGGAAAATCATAAAAAATAGTCAAATCTGATTTCCAAACAGTAATTGACATGCTAATATAAGGTCACAAGCTCAATATCTTACAAGGACTTATACAAGGAAAGAAAGCATAATACTCAGATACATAATACATTATAAATTTAAATCTGATTAAAAAAGAAAAATTTTCATTCCAAGAATATAACTGTGAGCTGAACAATTAGATGATTGACTTAAGTTACAAAGCAACAAAATGAAAACATCAATGAAAGGAGAAAATAAGAAAGGGAAAGCAAATTAAAATAAAACTACTCTTCTGAAATATGCAACCGTATACAAATATCAAAATGCTTTCAAATTGTTTATGATAAAGTGCAACAAGCAACTAGGGCTGGTCTAAGTTCTACTACAATCATATAGAGCAAATGCATTAATGGGAATAGTAAATATAGAAAAGAGAGGAAGAGATACCTATACTGGTCAGGTGGCTGTAAGAATCCCCTATGTCTAGAATAGTCCAATGGAATAACTGTGACAAAACCATGAACTGAATCTGCGCTAAGATGTTCACTGCTTTCTGAGCCATTCAAAGACATAGTAATAACTAGTAGAAATATATAAGGTAGCACTAAAACTACGAGATTTGCAAAATTATAATGGCATTACTCTAATGAATTTCCTTAAAATAAAACAATGTATCGGCATGTTTACTAATGATCAATAATTGTTAGGGTTAAGAACATATGAATATTTTAGGTTAACTGCCAATAAAGTAATATTCATTCATAATAAATCCGTTAATGCATTGGATTAGACACTATGTCCATTTAAACTTTAGAGAGTGAAACAATTTGACAGTAGTAACTTGTCAGTCGTTTCAGAAATATTTTGAAGTCGATATACTATAGACTAAACATAGCTGGATCTTAGGTAGAAAAACGTTTAATCCAAATGACGTCATATGCCATTATAAATGGAGTAATCTTCGAAAATAACTTTGTCAGTTAATATTTGAAGTTATAATAATTTTTATATTTTTCTGATTATTGAACTCGCCGTGATTCCAGAAAGGTGGGTGTTTTTTGCTCGGCATATTACCAAATCCAAAGTTATTGAAGGAAAGTATTACCGTCTTACCCGCCGTAACATTCAATGGGTAGAAAATACGATTTCTCAAGGATAAAGAGAAAAAATTATAAAGGTTAGTTGTCTGTTGATACTAGTGACACTGAAATAAAAGCAGTGGTAGTATTGTATTACCGCCCTATATTGGCTGGGTTCATTCAACCCCTTGGATTCCCTTCAAGGAACTTAACAAGAAACGGACAAATTTTAGTACGTGCGATATTAAATTTTTAAACTGATAAATTCTTTTGACATTCATGAAAATTAGGTTTTAACAAGTATGTCAAAACTCAGGAATGGAAACCAATACTGGATTAACATCTTTATGCATTTGAAAATGGTGCAAATTCCGACCTTAAAGAAGTAAACGAATAATTCTATTTCTCCTTTTATCAGAATATTTTTTAATACCTATGTACTTAAATGGTACATATATTTCTCTTTCTATTGGAAGATTAAATTATTCCGAATCAAATTTTGGGACTCAGGTAAATTGATATTTTATATTCTGCATCATGCTCATTTTTGAAGCTCTAAAATTATTTATTATTATTACAATTATTAATATGTTTTATATTAATTTTATTTATATGTTTTATACCAATTTTTTTTTGCCTCAAATAATAACTAGTAGCCTTTAAGCAACAAAACTATCTGTTGTAGTATTTAGAAAGAAAGACAAAAATTCGCACTCTTAATTAAATGATTTTGCTTCTTGAAGACTTTGTTTTTGTTAATTATCTTGTAAATATAAATCTATGAAAAAATATTTTTTCAATAACCAGACATCAAAATTTAACATTTTCGGGAAACCAGAAAAAGAATCATTTATTTAAAAAAATATCACTACATTATTCTTCATTTTTCAAGATAAAAAATTCGACGTTTATAAGAGATGTATTAATTTTATTTTTCATGTCTTATTATTTCTCTAAAACAAGAAAAGAGAAATTCAATACCGTCTATAAAGAGGACATTTAAAAAAACAAATATTTAAACAAAAATTTCACATAAGCTTGCTCAATATTCTATGACAACCTAGATATTTAAAGCTATTTAGTCTAAAATTTGAAAATTTCTAACAGTTGAGACCTAATAACTTCAAAACTAAGTCATTAATTANCCGTTTTAATAAGGTGAATAAAAGAATCGGTGTCTGTGTACATAAGTTTTAACCTATCAGTACCATAAAATGGAAGAAGAATGTCATAATGATACTCGTACATTATTGTTTTTGATATGTCTAATACACACATCCCTATGTATATTGGCTTATTAAACAAAATTTTAGATTTCGCGAGATGAACAGCAGCAAGATTTGGACCGTAAATAGTTCTATTGATAAATGTCGGCCTACTAATTAATTTTTCTAGTTGTTTATTATCAGTGACAAGCCGAATATCTATTCTTTTTCTTATCCCTTCCATAGTATTACTAAACATGGCATTATTAAATAATTTAAACAAGTCTTTTTCAAAATCATTTTTAGCGCTCTTTCTTAAGTTATTGTTAAATTCCACATAGTGTTTGAGCCACGGAGATTGTTTAAACTTTAGTGCTNTAACAGTTGAGACCTAATAACTTCAAAACTAAGTCATTAATTAAATGAATATTATTAAATATAAATTTCTTCGAAAACTGAATGAAATCGAATAATTATAGTTCTTTCCAACTAGAGTAATCAGTAGGCTGGGAAGTATCTAAAACTAATAACTTTTTGTCACATGACACCTCAATGATAATAACCCCCCGGTTATTCCAGCAGTTTCTCTGAGGAGGTCAGCAATTTGTCCATATAACTCGCAGACGATTCACTTTTAATGCCATACAAAATGTATAGCATTCGAGCCTAAATTGTAGTTATAATCTTGAGGAGTTAAGAAGAACGAAAGCAAATTTATAACTTTATAATAATCTCGGATTATGAATGCAAATCGCAATCGTTTTGTATTAAAAATTCTATGTTCCAATTTTTTTCTTGGTAAAATAAAAATGGTGTCTAGATAACAAATATGCCTGTGTTGCTGTTATTGATTTATTCTGTCTTAGTTATGTAAAAATTTCTGTTATGTAAATTTCTTTACTTCCAAGGTCTCTACGCAAGTAATGAAGTATCAAGCGACCATGGCGAATCTAGGCATGGATGTTCTAGAGCAGGTTGCCGATCTTATCGACCGGGCTAACACAAGCACACCTTATGACGACCTCAAAGCTCGCCTNCAGACCAGCCCCTTGGGACGCCGTCCATGACCACCCTTGGGCCCCTTGGTCTTATTTTGATGGCTTTCATCCCACTACTCACAATCCCATCTGTCAGTAGGATTTTATCCGCGGCCTCTTCGGAATCAACCCTGATTGTAATCGATCCGTCCACCGATCCTTGGACGCGCTTGATTTCGAGTCCGATCGACTCCGGGTCAATGACCTCGTCCAGCACCCGGGTAACCGAGGATGTAGAGTCCTGTACGTTTCCCTCCCCAGGAATTATTTTCACGAAGTAAGGCTTAGCACCCGGGGGTCTCGCTGCCCTCTCCGCCACACTGGCAAGCAGATCCCTGTTTGATGGCCCCTGGTTCTCTGGCCTCTTTACCTTCTTCCCTCTCCTGCGGACCACCTCGGACCACCCCGAAGGAGGGGGCTCGCTGTGTTCGCCAGAAGCCTCGCCGCGACTCGCGCCACTTGGGGCCGCAGGGGGCGCTCCCCCTGCTCCACCACCCTCGGGATTTTTCCGAGATATAGGAGGGAGGCAGCCCCCGTGCTTGCCGGTTCCGCTCACACCTCCCACCGCAGCCCCTGGCTCTGGCTTTTTCTTTTTCCGTTTTTTTGGTTTCAGAGGCTCTGGTGGCAAATCCTGCGCACTGCCTTTCCTTTCTCTTTCGAGTACCTCTATTGCAGCGGGTTCGCGCTTATCCTCGAGGATCTTGATTAGTCTCTCGGCAACTTTAAGCGAGACCCTCTCGACTAGGGCTTCCTCGTCGGGCAGAGTCGACGCCTCGAGTTGGGCTTCCCTGAAGTGCCCGTCTTCTCTGACGCGTTTCGGGCGTCTAGACTCCGGGGGAGAGTCTCTGTTTGCTGCTACGTTTCCCACCGATAGCTCTCGGATTGTATCAAGGAGCTTGTCCAGCTCTCTGTTGATGTGAGCCTGATTATCTTTATTTATTTTCTTTGCTTTATCGGCAATAAACTTTGTGAGCCTTGAAGCAATCTTTTCCGCTTCAGCGACTTTGTCCAGGGTTTCATGGGAATCGAGAGATTCTGTTGACCCTCTCCCCCTTTTTGTTACTGCCTCCGAACTAGTAATTGGAAGGTCGAGCTTCGCTTGGGTGTCAGCTGAGGTCTCGAAGACCTGCCTCCTTTCCTTAACAGGGCCAGCATGAGCCATCGACGGGGAGCCGAAAACGG
The DNA here is from genome assembly GCA_000696205.2 of Oncopeltus fasciatus. Taxonomy (NCBI): domain Eukaryota; kingdom Metazoa; phylum Arthropoda; class Insecta; order Hemiptera; family Lygaeidae; genus Oncopeltus; species Oncopeltus fasciatus. The sequence goes on along the minus strand of KZ807735.1, from coordinate 246,816 downwards.
CACTTCCCGACAGCGACTGGGATCTCATGCGGGGAGGAGGCGATCTCCTTATAACTTCCCTCCTCCCGAACACCCTTTCGTAGGGCACGTCACCAGTAGCTAAGTTTTCCGGGGCCGCCTGGTGTGACACGGCTCCCGGGCAGGTAGCTTTACCCGACGGGCAGCCCTGCGACTGCCGCGTCCGGGGTTCTCCGGTACCGAGACCCGGATAGTCCATTGTTTTATTCCTATTACTGTCCATGTTTTAGCCAAAAATTCTATCATCCCCGAAGGGAACCCCTTCTCTCTTTGTTAGTCGACCCCGAGCTCCGCAGGGATTGGTTACCTCCACCTCGCTCGGGGTTGCTCGACAAAACGGGCCTCACCACGCGAAGGTGAGAGATAGGAGTTGGGGAGGAGAGGCTATGGGTGGCCACTTGTGAGCCACGCTAGGTTGGTGCAGTGCACAACGCATCACTCCCCATTTGAGGCCCTAACCATCCCTAACCATCCCTAACCATCCC
>KZ807735.1:174365-187237 GCA_000696205.2 Oncopeltus fasciatus | reverse complement strand
TATATATATATATTTACATTTACATATAAATCTGTATAATCTGTATAATCTGTATATCTTCGTCTGTAGAAACTTTAAAATGAACAAATTCGATAATCAACAATACAGGAAGTCTGTTAATTAAGGATTATTTGCTTGCATCTGAAACGCTTTAAAGAAATTATTGAATTCAAGTTAAATATCGAGAGCGTTATTTGTGAATAATAAGAATACGATGTGTTCATCGCAACAGTATCCATAATAAAAGGGCAGAGTGTTGTATCAGAGTATTGATAATGGTATCAAAAATACACAGTGTATTTGAAACGCGTTCATCTTACGGTAAACCTTTAAATATATGTGATGCGCCAAATTTATGTGCTTATTTCTCATTATAAGGTGCAACTTTAGTATAAGAGTGACTACGAATCATGCATGCAGTGAAGTATACTTAAGTTTCTATAAGATGACGTAGAAGGAATATTTCCTGTCATTTTTTCGAGTTAAGAGTTGGCGACTTTTAGAATCCATCACTAATCAGTGTCATTAGAGAAAGAATAGCCCTCATTTACAAGTCTAGTTCATTCCCTGCTCGTTACCTCCTGGCGAAGCCTCATTGACGATCGCTTCGGGAGGACCCGGGAGGAAACACATCTGTGTGGGGAGGATTGTTGGCTGGTATTGCCCAAACGAGCTTATCAGAGTGAATTTTGTGGTGGCGGGGGGGAGCGGTGAAGGGGGGGGGGGCGAATTTTTACATTCCTGCGAAAAGTGAATTAATTGTTATCGAGTATTGAGACTTAGATAACTAGTCCTCAACTAGGCGATTTCACGGTAGTATACCGCAATCTTAGATTGGTTAAGATTTTAACTTAGCCGTTCACTGGTGATAGGCAACAAAATATTGTACCAGTTTTGGTAATTGACCATTGAGGTACCAGACACTCTGCAGGAACAAAGGATTTCAAGTTTTAAAGGATTTCAGTAAATCCAGATTTTTTTTTTTTTATAATCTTTTTAGATCTTTTTTTNATCTTTTTTTTTTTTTTTAAATAACTAACACATTTAGTTTGACATATTCATATAGTTCTCAAAATAAATGTCCTTCAACCAGAAGCCGAATCCATGCAGATATCCCACGTTTTATTTTAGACAGATGTAAATAACTAATAAAGGTAAGACAGTTAAGCTTCACTCTATACTTTATGTAGATGGCTATGTGCGGAAGAGTGGGGGGATCGCTCAGTCATCGTAGGTACATTGTTTAATGTCGACTGAAATAATCGATTTTCGTGAAAATTTTAATTGAATTAAACGTTAGAAAATATTACTTTTTACTCCTATAAACAATTTTGTAAATCAAATATAACAAACTAACTCAAACGAAGATATTACTGTTACAAATTCTGGTATTTTTCTTGAACAACCTCTCCTTTATTTGATTCCAATCGAAAATGGAACAAAGACCTTAAATAATGAATTTGGTTTCTATTTTTTTTAAATAAGTTGGCTCACTCAACACTCGAATTTACGTTCTTAAGTATTTTCTACATGATATAAAACTATTTTTCTTTACACAAATCATGAACAATAAATTTTTTTCGTGCCTATGGCAGTAACGAAGATGTACACTTTTTCAATCCCCTCCCCCCTCAAACCTCAATTATCTTTAACCAATTACAGATAATAACGAACTGATTTGACTGTATTAAATATTATTTATATTTATATATTATATAAAATTTTAAAAGGACCATATTATTAGCACTTCTATGTAGAATCGATAAAGATCCGTTTTAATTTTTCAAAGTAGCTTGATTTCTTATCTGGAATCTACTAAAAACGTTAATAAAGAACAAAATGTGATTTATTACTTAAATTTCAATAAAATTCAACTTTCCTTGAGATAAATGCATTGAATTTTATCGTAGGAATCATACTAATTTCCCCTTTATATATAGGTAAAATAGACGGTATTCTGGATTGAGGTTGACCGTGATTAATTAAGTCACTTAAATTAATATGATAGCTGACAAATTCAGAACATAATCAAAATATAAGCAATAAGTAAATGTAACTTCTCAATGAAACATAGGCCTTGATTAATTAAGATAAATTTCTCATAGTAAGTACTAAAGTTAATATTATTCATTTAGTAATCTGTACAGAAAAGATATGCGAAATTTTTAATTGAACATTAACCTACATTAATTATATAAAATTTAGCGAATAAGATTGTGTTAACAAAATGACCTTTCGCTCAAAACAGAACGGACTGAAAACTTTATAGAGTGACACTGATTATTCAAGCGTTGGCCTTGATTAATTAGGTTCAATCCAAAGAAGGCCATCCATAAGGGATTCCGTCTTAGGCAAAGGATTCGTTCGGGATTCAAAATCATATTAATAAGTCAGCCCTGTGCAGTACTTAAAGAGAAAGAAATACTTATCCAGTCCCCTAGAATAGGGTGGCTACCTGAAGTTAGCCTCTCCCTCCATCATCGACCCTGAGTGGTAGACTGGGTGGCTGATAAAACAACAAAGGCACACAAGATAAGGAAGGAATATTATTGGCCTCAGACCCAGTACGAGATATAGAAAAAAAAACAGTCCTGCAACGAGCTATATAGACCTAGAGGGAAAATAAAAGTAAAGGATGCATTACATGAACCACTCGCACAAGAGAAGGTGTGTGGTCAGCACACCGTTCGACCCGCCTGATATTTTTTCCCGTTCAATGAAGAATGTTTCTCAATAAAGGCTGGGTGTTCTCTAGGAGCACACCTTGAATTCTCTGGGTCATTACAAACAGAGGCAAAGAAAGTAGAAAACCAAATGAGTACTGTGAGAATTGAAAGGTGGGAACTTTGGCTCAGGAGTCTTTATTTAGCTTATCAGAGTGAATTTTGTGGTGGCGGGGGTGAGGGGGGAAGGGCGGGGGGCGAATTTGACGTTCCTGCGAAAAGTGAATTAATTGTTATCGAGTATTAACATAACCGCATTGCACCTTGCTCAGCACGGTATAGCGAGGGGACATTTCTCCAAGTCTCGTCATTATCGAAAGAATAAGTATTCGTACGACGAGTAACTCTGTCTGTTACAAGACGACCTTCCCCCAATATTCCATTTTCTCCATTTAGTAATTTCTCATAGGGAGGGGGGAGTACAAGTAATTTCTGCAAGAATCAATCTAATGGCTGTTCTTCATGAACCTCTACACTCGTCTCACGCAAGCTATCCATTACACCGGCGCCTCACCCTCTTGTAGCAGATGCCCTATATTCAGCTATTCACTAATTTTGAAAATAAAGTTCCAAGGCACGAATTTTCAATAATATATATATACACACACACAATGTATATATATATAACAGCCTGTACAAATAATCAATATTGCATATATTTTTCTATATGTGCAATAGCATCCGAAATTTTAAACCCATTCCTGTATTAAGTGACTGTGATGATCAATTGAGGAGAAGCGGTGTATAAAGAGGCTACAATTTAAAATTTTAATATCTTCGTTATTGTTAGCGTTATCAAAAAACGTATAAAACAAAATAGGTCTAATTTAATTTTATAACTCTTATATTACATATTATTGAAGAAATATGTTCATTAAGTAAGTTATTTAAGAACTACTGAGTGTTAAGCGGGTCCTTTTTTTTAATATATAGATACCAAATTCGGTATTTTCATTACAAGTTTCAGAAATAATATATTTTCGGTTCATCTCGGATGAGTAAAAGTGGGGAGGGGGATAGAGAAAGTTTAAAGTTTCTAATTCGTTTTGAAGAACATTTATACGAAAAACACTTTCTTTTGGAAGAAATTCATGAATGTAACAACAATGGTTGAGAAATTACACCATTCTTCCTTCCTAGATAGTCTGAAGCAAAGTTTAGTGACCATGTCTTTTACGCACACTGTTCTCTTACGTTTGTAAATTTAATTTCGTCATTTAATCAAATTTATATACGTCTTTAATGGAACATGGAAAAACCTTCTTTGATTACCCAGCTCCTGCCTTATACAGGATTCATACGCATAAGCAGTATATTAAATTTTTAACTGCTTGAATCGTTATGTTTCTTACTTTTGTGAAATTTTGTTATGAATAGACCTAGCTTTGTAGATAGGCTAAATGTGTTTGATAAAATTATGAAAGCACTAGTTAGTGATAAATATAGGAAATTCTGCCCAGTAGAAACTGTTTAACCTTATACCACTGCAGACACGATAATGAATATTTCTATTTGAACTTTCTATGTCAGGTAAACCCCCACTCCAAGCGTTTTGATTTTGGATGAAATTAATAAAGTTCAAATGGAGAGATTTTGACCGAGGAAAAAAAAAGTATTTTAATTATATGCCGACGTTTCGGCTTTCATTATAAGCCATCTTACTATTTTATTTAAATCTGTATAATTAATCTCATTCACTAATCGAAACATATAAAAAATAATTTTACTTATTTGAATCGTGCAAGGAGCTAGAAAAAAAAACAAAAAAACTTTTTATCTCCCCGGCTGAGGTAGTTGGATTTTTTTCTAGCTCCATGTACGATTCAAATAAATAATGAAATGTTGGATTACTTTACCACAGTTATCATCTTGATTTGTATATAATTAATTTGAATTCATCAAAAGTTTTCTTTTCTTCCTCATCTCATGAGTTCTTGACTCGCCAAGGTGATACAAAGTGTGTGTGTGTGNAAATTACTTTTATCATAGTAGTCACTAAGCGTTTAGAATGTTTGTGATGAGTGAGTGATTAATACTTTACAGTTTTAAAACAATAAAATTTATTCACTGCATGTATTATTCTGCATATATTTGATATTACTGTTAACTAAAAAAGAGTATGTCAGTTGCTTATATTTTATTACACTACTTTTTGTTTATCATGTCATTATTAATTATCAAAATTCCCAATTGAATGATTTGGCTTAGTCCATTTGTTAAATTTTACCTTGAGAATAACAGTCGGATTGAAAGTTGTCTCAATGACGTCACAGCTCTGTTAAATATCGCACTGCTAGCTATCCTCAAGATCTCCTTGGCAGCTGTCCACTTGACCTGCTTCATTATGAACGAACTTCCTCTGAATGCCATCTTTCGCAGATCTGCAANTATTCTGCATATATTTGATATTACTGTTAACTAAAAAAGAGTATGTCAGTTGCTTATATTTTATTACACTACTTTTTGTTTATCATTTCATTATTAATTATCAAAATTCCCAATTAAATGATTTGGCTTAGTCCATTTGTTAAATTTTACCTTGAGAATAACAGTCGGATTGAAAGTTGACTCATTGACGTCACAGCTCTGTTAAATATCGCACAGCTAGCTATCCGCAAGATCTCCTTGGCAGCTGTCCACTTGACCTGCTTCATTATGAACGAACATCCTCTGAATGCCATCTTTCGCAGATCTGCAATTCTTCCTTCAAGCATATATCAGATCTTTCAATTTAGAATACAAAAAATATTAAATATCTGTTGTACAGAGTAAATTTATTAAAATTAATTTTTGTTATACAATTTATAAAAAAAGGGAGTGAATGCAATGGCATTTTTCTCCCCCTCTCACTCACTCCTTGACTCCCCTGCCTAGTCTTCTTCTTATCCTAGGATAAGGAGAAGATGGGAGCCAGATAGTCTATCACAGGTTAACCTGGGCTCCTCTCTGAGGACGGGTTACATCCCAGGATAGATGAGCAAGCACCCCATCAAAAATTATACTGTATGAAATATATACAGAATAATTTTTTTAATAAAGAGTTATATATATAAAAAAATTAAGAGAAGAAACACGCGGAGAAGGAGGTGAGCGTTAATTGAGGAAGTCCGTTTCGCTCCACTCACCTAAACACCTTACAATCCGGCCAACACTTTTCCTTTATTTATTAAAATATTCTTAGACATTATTTTTTTTGGGGGGAGGGGGGGCGAATTTTCTAATTGTAGCTGTATTCTACCTACCCACATTTATGTCTGTTTGAGCATTTATAATAGAGAATCTTATTTCTCAGAAATATATTAAATTAATGTAATTAAATAATTCTTAATCAATGCACCACAAATAAGTTATTTTCACCCCAAATTCAGGTATACTACTAATGGAATTTTTTCCATCAGTAATCTACTAAGAATCTTCTTACGATAGAATTCTAGCGCTTAACTAACAAAGTTAATGTTATTCTGAATGAAATGAGAGATAAACCCTCTTACCATTATCCTATGGATATTATCACATATTTGTCAAAATTAAACAAACCTAAGACAATAAGTGTAACCATTCGGCTGCTAGAACAATTTTCATCCTTTAACCCCCTTAATTGGAGGCAAAAGTTCTAGTATCAATCTCCTATAATTTGAGGAGCATCGTCGGAACCGATTGGCCATAAATTTGAAATTTCATCAGATTCAGACAAATTTCTTGAATGGCGTACGGTGGACCGACATATTTAATTGATTTGATTTTCGCGTATTATGACGTAAAGCATCAAAATTAGAGGAGGGGGTTATAATTTTCATTTTTCTGGTTAGTTACCGAATTTTTTTTTCTATTAGGAAAACAAACTAAAAATTGGAAACAATCCTTCGCTATTGCTTCTNAAGTCCCCTTGAATAACAAAGTGGTCCCAGCTGGCGTATAGCTGATTCTGACCTTGTTGCAACAATAAAAATAAAAAGTCCAAATAAATAATAGGCTAATATATAATATATTTTGAACAGAACTATGAAAATATTTACAAGTACAGAAATTGAAGAAATAAGTAATAAAAATAGAAAACTAAGCAATACAATTTAAAAAAATAGAGGCACAAAATGAAAATGAGTGCTACGCAAGAACAAACAACGAAAATCGAAACTAATAAAATAACAATTAATCATGATAAAAATAAAAATGAAAAAAGATACAGTTCTGTAGTTACTGATACAAATCATATAGGGTCCTGATACCCAACCTAATTGTACAGAGAGGAAATTTTGAAATAGCTGGGATTTAAAGGATGCGAGCGAGGAAGAGTGACGAATATTTAGAGGGATCGAGTTCCAGATCCTGGTGGATCTGATGAGGAAGGAGCGACTAAATGCAGTGGATTTGTAAGGTGGAGAATAAAGGTCGGAAAGTCGAGAACGGGTGGGGCGGGAAAGTACTGAGGATTTGAAAGTTAAAAGATCAAAGAGGTAGGGAGGGGAATGGGAAAATATGACTTGATAGAGGAGAGAACCAAGGAAATATTGCCTACGGTAAGATGGGTATAACCATCCCGGCTCGGAGTACAGCTCTGTATCGTGGGCGCTCCTCGGAGAACCAAAGACAAACCTGATGAAACAGTTTAGCAGAAGCTTAAGCCTATCCTATAGTTCTCAGGTGAGGCCCTCTTCAACAGCGCGACCATAGTCAAAATGGGGGAATATGAGTGAGGACAGAAGGAGACAACGGGTTTTACGAGGCAGATGACTTGAGCGGCGAAATTGTTGGAGGGTGGAGAAACAGCGACGGGAAATCTGTGAAATATGAGATTTCCATGAAAGGGTTTGGGCTAGGTTAATGCTATGGTTTTGGACTGAGGAATGAAAGGAAATTAGGCACTGATTAATTGTGAGGGAACGAATGGTAGTAGGGAGTGTTGTAAGCAAGGATCTAGACCCAAAAATAATAGCCTGAGATTTTTTGACATTCAGAGAAAGCTTGTTTGTCGAAGCCCAGGAAAATATTGAATGTAGGTCTTCTTGGATTTTTTGAATGGCGATTTGTAATTCTTCTGGAGGGAAAGACAGGTAAATTTGGGTATCAACTGCGTAAATGTGATAGGAACAGTGTCTAATGGAAAGGTTGAGGTCATCAATATAGGCAGAGAGAAGGATAACAGAGATGCTAGAGCCCTGCGGGACCCCAGATGTAATAGGAAGAGGGGAAGATAAAGGTGCTTCGGGGGTAGAAACTACTTGGGATCGGCCTGACAGAACCAAAGAAGGGAATTGTTTGAGAATGAAAGGTTTTTAAGTTTAGAAAGCAGACGGGAGTGATCAATCGTATCAAAGGCTTTTAACAAATCAAGGAGAACAAGGATTGAGATTTTTCTTTGATCAATTGCAGCTTGGATGTCAGAGGTTATTCTTAGGAGAGTAGTCTGGGTGGAGAAGCCAGGGCGAAAACCGGATCGGAAAGAATCTAGGAGCTTTGCATTTTCCAAGAAAGAGGACATTTGTTTCTCTACCAACTTTTCTAAGGGTTTTGCAAGGGTAGGGAGAATAGATATGGGACAGAAATCATTGAAGGAAGTAGGATTGGGAATTTTGTTAAAAGGTTTAACTATTGCTTGTTTTGGGGAGTTTTAATGGAATGCAATCGCAGCCAACTGCATTTGTTTTTATTTTTGATATCACTGCTAAAAAGATCTCAGGAGTAATGTCTGAAAAAAATAAATTGTTTGGGTTAAAATCAGAGTGGCTTGGTAATGATATAGAAAGAGGAGAACTCTGGGACTGCGAGGAGGAAGTAAAATAAGAATTAAAGTCATCGGGAGACCCAGGGAAATGAGGAATATTGAGAGAGGATTTGCACAAGGAAAGGCTTCTTTGGATGTTCCACTTGGACTTAGGATCGGGAGCAGAGGAAAACGCCTCATGGAAGTAAAGCGAGCGAGCCTTTCGAAGAGCGGCTTGAGCCTGGTTCCGGAGACGTCTGTAGGCCGCAGAATCCTCAGGATGACCAGTACGGGATTAGAATCCGCCTCCAGGCAACCTCTTGCCTTCTTCTGAGATCTTGCACTACATCGCTTAACCAGTAAGCAAGGGGGGCGGCGAAATATACAGGTTTTCAAAGGAGCATGGGCATTGAGGATGGAAACAATATAATTTGTTAAGATTTCTACCTTTTGATCGATCGAAGGAAAAAATCGGGCTCCAGTCACCCCAATCAAGGTCTGCTTCAAGATTCTCAAAGGTAAGGTTGTCAAACTTACGGAAGGATACTGATCTTGATTGAAAGGTAGGAGTATACATGTTATATAATCTGAGGATTAAATTATGCTGAGAAAGAAATGAGATAGGATGCTGTGAAAAAGATAAAAGATTATTTTGTGAGTCTATTATATATAGGTCAAGCCAAGTGTCAACTGTTCGTGTGAGGTGGATGAGTTCAAAGGGAACAATGAAAAGGTTAAGGGAGCTGAAAAGATTCTCAAGATACAACTTGCTTGGAGAAAATAAAAGAAAGTTGTAATTGAAATCGCTAGAGATAATTATATTGGGATAAAAGGGAACAAAATCATATAGGGTTTTCTCTAGCAATCTATCAAAAGAAGCATTAGGAGGACGGTAAACCACAGCATAAAGGAGGAAATTAGGGCCAAGAGAGATTTCAGTAAAAATGAATTCTACACGAGGGATGGGAGAGGAGGAGGAGGTAGCTAGAATACAAACTTTTGTGTACATAAAGCCCAACCCCGCCACCTGATCGGTCAGCGCGGTCGAGGCGGAAGAGTGAAGAGGGATATGGCTGAAGAGGGAATAGAGGGTTTAAGCCAGGTTTCACAAACGGAAATGACATGGAAAAGTTTCGAGGGGAATATTCTTGGAATTCGTCAAAGTGAGCAGAAAGGGAATGGGCATTGACGTGACAGGATGTTAGTACATTAGTCATTAAGGATAACTTTGAAGAGGTAAAGGAGGGGGGAAAGGACAGGATTGGTACCAAAACTGAAGTAAAACTTTAACAGAGAATAATTAATGTAAAACTTCTCGAAGAAAAAAACTTAAAAATAATGGATAAATAAATAACACACAGTTACTGATGAAGTACAAAACTTACTTAAAAGAGAAAAATGAAACAATAATAAACGGCATTACTGAAAGATTAAATAAAATTAACATAGAAAATATTATATGGTTATAGGTTATATAGAGAAAGGAAACTCACCAAATGCGCGCCGGTCCATTGCCATAAATACCTTCAGGTCGCCAAACATCCCATGGTCATCCGAACAGGTCTTCCAGAATGTTGATAAACACCACAGGCCGGTCGTCATCCTGTCGACATTTGACCCGGCCACCAGAGAACCATACACATTTTAGCTTGTCTTCCTGCTTCTTTTGGCGTGCCAAGTAGTAATTCGTGAGGCTCATGCTCTCACTCAGGTAAATGGGATGGGCATCATTCTCCTCATAGCCAATATGCCTGGTTGTCAAGTCCCTCTTCTTAATCTGACAACCTCTTGGTTTTTTGCTAACTACATCTTAATATTTTATTTTTTGTTTTAGGCATATACATCATCAGTGAGCACAGAGAACAAATATCTAATAAGGTATCTCAGCTTAAGGAGAATGGTAGTGAAAAGCCAAAAGAGAGCAAATGGTGAGTCATTTTTTATGACTTTTTTTTGTAATTATTTTACTGTAGAATTCATGTTTAATCCGAAAAAAAATATCAGAAATAAGAATATTAAAATCCGCTATATAGTTTGTTTACTTTGTTTTTGAAAATCCACTCAAGTATGCTATCTCTACTCAGTTATCTCTTCATATAAACATGCTATCCGCATTGACTTGAGCCTCCCTAGGAGAAACTAGGAATAAGGATCGTTCAAAATTATAAATAAAGAGATGGTGTTTGTGTGAGTAAAAATATTATTTCAATTTTTAGGGAAACGAGTTGTTCTTTGTCAGAACGAAGTTGAGAGGGACTCAATGAGAGATTCACTCTACTTAAGTAAAGTTACTAATGTTAAGAAAAATATTAATAAAGAGAATTAATAAACTTGATGGGTATGATTTAACATTGTAAATAAACCACCTCATTATTTACGTAGTGGTATTTAGATTTTACAAGTACTAAAAAGTTGAGACATTAATTCGCCTTCCAGATTCTAGAAATCCATTCAATAAAACTACTCATAGACAAAAAAACCAACTCCAAATTATTCAATCAAAAATACCTATGATAAGGGTGCATTTTAGGAGTGATTCTATTCTGTTGTAACTTATCTACTCAAGAGTTTCTGGAGCTCTTGGTCAGTAGGCACAGCACTGAGGCTCATCCCAATTGTAATTGTGTCATAAATATTTTTGATGTATCAACTAAACTAATAAGGAATTTTTCAAATTTATTACTTCTGAGACACTACATGCTATGATATCTTGTGATATTCAAGTCCACTTTGATTCACCTTCAACTCCTCACCATAATGGTCTTTGCAAAATACTTTATCCCTAATATCCAAGTGCCTATCTGGCTACTTTTTTCAAACCCGATTCAAAGGAATTATAAATTCTTAGCCTATTATTCCAATTCTTGTGATCTAGAAACCTCAATCCCCTTATGGAGTAGCTCCAAATAATCACACCCAATCTACATATGGATGGCCAGGTAGTTGTCTCTGATTTATTTTTATATATTTCTCTCCTTCTTATTGCCTGACTTCTGTGTGCCATTTAATTTAAAATTCTCAAGCTTTTACGCTTTCTTTTTGCCAACATTTGTTGCGCCTTCAAGACTCATTTATCCATTAACGTGGAAATCTATCTCATAATTTGAGATTACTGGGAAAATTTCTCCATAGTTTTCAACTTCTACTTGCTATTCTGCAACTCTTATGTTGTATGGAGATACCTCTCGAGTAATTTTTGACATTAAGTAAGGCCTTGAGGGTAATTTATTTCTCTTGGATTGCTCACCATTATAACTTTTATGTCTGTGTGAGGTAGAAAATATGCTTCAATCTTTCAAGACTATTAAAAAATGTTTTAGTTGATAATAAGTGTGTAAATAGCAGCTGTTTAGTGAAGTTTTATTAACTGGACACAGATCAAGTAAACTTAAGTTTGGGCAGTATGCAAGAGAACTACTATATTAAATTTTTCATTATGATTAGGAGTCTTATACTAAATGAAGGTCAAAGTTTTCAGATTGCTTCAGCTTTGAAGACATTATAAAACATAGAACTGCATATGGGTGCATTCACAATTTCATCCTGGCATGTTTTAGATTAGAGCCACTACATAGATCAGATCAAACTATAGTAAATAGATCAAATTTTTAGTGTTCAATAATTGTATGTACTGATTCGGATGTGCCACAAAGTATAGTTGGAGAAAATTATTTAAAGAAAAGAGAGAAGAGGACTAAATTCTAAATCCTAATACTAAATACAATTCAATTTAAGTAACTTTTTATTAAAATAAACAAATAATATTACAATAAAAATATTAAATTATACTACTATAATAACTAAACTAGTTATTAATGACCAAAAACATTTAAAAAATATATAAGTTTTATAAAAACTATTTAGAAATTATAATACAAAATTATTTATAATACAGGTCCTTTAACCGGTCTTGGGTGGTAACAGGATACAAAATTATAACAATAATTGATTTTTTATTATAATATAGGCTCAGGAGTAAACAATCCCCTGCTATCTATACATCTAATCAATTAGGGTTGTAAGAAGATATTTTATGAAAACATTTGTTAACAAAAGTATATCCAATTGAGTTTTTAGATGAGATAATACATTTACCAGTAATAATCTTGAGATCACAATAATTACACTTATAATTTTCAATTCTACTAATTAAAAAATCTAAGTCTTATTCATAATTATCTTTAATCTATTATATGACTAGCACATATTAAAAGAAAATCCAAAATCTCAGTTAGTTTTAAAACAAAACATAATATACTATTATCTGTTAAGTTATTAAGAGGACAAGATTTCAAATTAATTGAATTAAAAAATCAATATAAATTTATTTTCAAGCAATCAATATAATTTGAATAAAAATTTAATTGAAGTAGTTTAACAATTTGATTGATACTAAGGAACTTCTTTTTTTTTTTAAATAAATAAATAAAAATAGTAATTTTTAGTAA
>KZ807735.1:150586-174327 GCA_000696205.2 Oncopeltus fasciatus | reverse complement strand
TTTAAATTATATTAAAATTTTAAAAATAAAATATAAAGTTCTTTAATAATTTGTAAAGCTCATTCAATGCTAGAGAATGTTGGGTAAATTTAGCAACACACATACTCACATAAATAAGAGTAAGAATTATACATTTAGGCCCATTGCTTCCTAGAGCAGAAAAAAGAGGTGAAAATAGTTTTAAATTATCCATCAGGTACTTAGTTAAAGAGAAGAAGGTTGAGCAAAGTCAAAACTCCACAGGGTATAATTTGGCAGTAATGTGCTTGACTAGAGTAAAATGTATTGCAAGATTAATTATGAATATCATAGATCAAATATAATTCTTTCTATAAAATAAAAAAAAATTTCAAAAGTGAGCAAAATATTTTACATACTTCTATAAATATTCTACACATCGAACTCTATTGTTGAAATTAAATTTTACCTGGACATAAATAATAAGGGTAACATTTATGAAATATGAATAAGTTTATATAGGTAATAGGTATTGAGTTCATTCATGTAAAGAACACAATTCAAATTACTTTTGTTAATTTGTATTCCCCCTTTGTTCCTCTAATAATTAGTCATTGTAGTGCTCATGGACAGAGATACCAAATTTACTTTTCAAAGCTTCAATAACTTTTTCTTGAATCCAGTCAACATCTTCAGGTGGGCAATAGTCATCTTCACTTGACCTTGAAATGGTGATTATAGTTGGTGCATTAGGAAGAGTGTTGATCAAACCTATGAATGATTGATGTACTAGTTTAGTGATATCCTCGCGAGATGTAACATGTTCTGGAATATCTGTAGTGTCCCAGGTACATCCAGCATCATGGATAAGTAACCAGTCTATATTATTGTACACCGCTCTAACTCGCTTTGCAATAGCTTTCACTTCCGACCAGTATTCTCCAATAGGCTCCTCTCCTTGTAGTCCATTTTCAGAAATGTGTACCCATAATTCTTTTAAACGCTGAAGCTGATTTTTTCTCTTTTCAACAAAACATTCAAGTTCTCCAGGGTCACTAGTGTTAGGGGGACAAAACTGATATAAATCTTTCAGAGAATTATACACCTCTGCATTTTTATACAATGATCTAAACGGGTTCCTTGTGCTAAAAAAATCTAAATCAATGTCAAGAATATAGTGTCCTCCTGCAGGGAATCTGTTTTTGAGACAGCTGAGAAGATGATCAAAGGGATCGGTTTTCCCTTCTTCTTCTAAGAACTTTCCAAGGGTTATTACATCTAATCTTATTTCTTTCATACCTTCGAGGGTGCTTTCTGGTGCATAAAGACATTCCCCAATAAAGTAACTAAGGTTACTAGTAACCCTGATTTCCCTGGAAGTAAGATGTTTGCCAATTTTAAATTTATAACTTCCATCTAGTATTTGAAAGGCCCAGGGTGGCTTTACCCAGACAATGGTGGAGAAGTGTCCTGCATAGGCACCTGGTAGGATCCAATTCTCAATGCTGAGTCGGGAGAAGAGCTCATGCTTGTCCCATACTACATCAGCTGGCATCCCTTCTGGTATTAGAAGGTCTGGGTGGGAATCCAAGTGAATCAGAACATTCCCTTCCAGAGGTAGCTGCTTCCCACCAATCGCCCGGTAAATGAAACGGAGGGCCTCATTGTGGTCTTCTACAACATGAGCTCCAAGGGTCTTAGCTCTTCGGTATTTTGCCTGAATAATAACCCTCTCGTTTTCATAAGACATTTTATTTACCTGGAAAAAAGGCCAATTTGAATAATCTAAAAAGTTAGATACAGAATTTTATTAAAGAGTATTATATACAATTTAAAATTGATTTAAAGTAATTCTAAGCATAAAAGCTGTTGCTGAACTGAATTGAAGTGCTCTTGTGTTTCTTTTGTTAAAGAAACACAAGAGCACTTCAAATAACCCAAACATATATAAACAATAAAGAGTAATTTAATTTGCAATAAATGAAATATTTTTTTATTAAAATTTTGGAATGCAAAGAAATGAAAATTAAATGGCCAGGAGATTGAAATACTAATTAAAATTTTCTGAAAATGAGTTTGTCTCAATCGCAGAGCCTATTATTCTCCAAATAATATTTTAGTGTCAATCGCTAACACTAAAATATTACTTGGAGAATAAAAAAACCTTTCAAAAGCAAAACAGGGTTAAAATAACTTGGATAGAATTTATGTAAAATAACAAGATTTCCCTGTAAAAAAAATTTTAGCTGTCTGCAATGTCATTATATTGTATGGTAAGGGGAGCTGTTGCATTTTACATTTCTTAGTTAAGCAAATGATAAATGTTCATTTTTTCATAACTTTTTCTTCATGTTTTGGACTCCTGCAGGACATTTGTCTATTGGAGTCACTAGTAAATAATTAAAAAGAAATTATAAAAATTAATTTATCATTAATGAGAATTTCAAATTTTTCATATAGCCGAATATGTCTTCAATGTTTCAATGAACTTTTCTAAATGGACTGTATTTTTTTTTTATTCCAACATAATGAATTAATCAATAAAATTTAACTAAAAAGATTACAAAAAAGTTTATAAATTTTCTTGTAGCACATTCTTCTGTTAGTATAATGGAATCTTTCCTGCAAACTTCCACTCATTGAAACAAAAATTACAGCGATTTCCAATAAGTTCAATGCAACTTGTCAGCCCAATTACATTACTGAAATACATAATCCTTGAAGAAGCAAAGCCATTGGGTAAAACCTTAATGTAACATTTATTTTGTTTAGAGCACTTAGGGTCAGACATAGAAAGCTTTAGTTCTAATAAAAAAATATATAGTACTAGTTGGAGGGATACGAAAGATAAAATATGATTATTCAAATTAAAATAAAACGGGGAAATAGGGCTTATACAGAATTAATAATGATAATAGTCTGTTTAAGTTTATGACTCACCCTCCCCCCCTCCTCTTTTCTATTTATATTCTTTAAATAAAAGGATTAAACTACTGGGGAATGCTGAGATGGCCTTCTTTCTAGATTTTTATCTTTTCTGAAACAATTTTAATGTTGTAATAATTATTTATGGAATATGCTTTCAAAACATTATTTATAGGCAATACTCTTTTTTTAATAAGGATTAGGGAGTCTTTGAAATGTGTAAACTATATTAAAAATCAGAAGAGGTGGTCAGGCTAACCTTGTGTAAATGTGACGTTAAATAGTGGGTAACAGTCTATCGAAGAGTCTATCTGAGGAGCTATCCCAACAAATCTTATATGCAGTCTTCTTTTTATAAGGATTTGTAAGTCTTGAAGTGTGTAAACTATATTAGAAATCAAAAGAGGCAATCAGGCTAACCTTGTGTAAATATGATGTTAAATAGTGGGTAACAGTCTACAGAAGAGTCTAACCGACGATCTATCCCAACAAATCTTTATTAATCACTTTATTTTGCGCTTAAAACTTTACACTAATAGATATCAGTCTTATTATTATGTATTGAAGAGATTCTAACTAAATTAATTTGTTAAAATTTTATTAGGCTTTTCTAAAAATTAGTAATTCATTAGGGTTATCAATTAATGTCCAAAACTTTTCACATTGTGTATATTTTTCTCTAATTGCTAAGCACTTTCAGAATCAGTGATTCTATCTTCGGAGCTCAGTGTCCTAACACCAAAGTGCCAAATAAGTTTATTCGGTGCATAAATGTATCTTGTACCTAACATACAAAAAAAATATAAATCTACAAAAATTAAAATGAACTATAAATTAAAACAATAATAAAAATGTAATAATTAAAACAATTTTTAAGAAACCCGTTTATTATAACAAATATAGGCTGTATACATAACAAACAATAAAATACCCTAGAGAAGTTGGTTAATTTACAGACTCATACAAATTCAAACTATAAATACAATTGCTTTCATTCACAATAAAAAATATTCATTATAACGTAATTATCTACATGAAAAGAGAGAGAAAGAAAATTAGTGATACCCAGCCTTTTACCTTATGAGTGATCCTGCCTTGACAGCTCTAGGTACACTGGATATTATCTGCAGGAAGTCACTTAGGGATATGAAGTCCAACATCCCTCACTTCCTGCAGATCAGTGTGCTGGTTAAGACACCCCAGATTGTATTTTCAAGTTTTATTTCTAGGGCCTCCTGGAGATAAAACTCATCCATCTCCCTTTCCTTTCATTGTGAAATAAAGTGCTGAATGATCCCCCCCCCACCCCTGGTATTCACTATCTTTTGATTTTCTGATGTGGTAAGTAATTTATTTACTCATTAACAATTTATAATCCTACTTCAAAGTGGTATGTACATAACCAGTATGATTCCAGGTGCTATCAACCAATGTTACCATCAAGTGAATATAAATATGTAGCTTGACTGAATGTTTCTATGTCAAGAAGTATAAATCAAATTTTAATTTAAAAAACTTTGAGAAATGAATAAAAAAAATTAATTTTGAATAAAATTAAAACTTAATTTTAAATAAAAGGAAATTTAGAGATTTAATAATTTATAAAATTAAAATGCAAAAAGAAAAAGGTACTGTTTTGAGAGACATTCAGGAAATATTAGGTCCAATTATACATAAATTGTCAATTGAAACTAAAAATATTCATTAATTCATACTAGGGGTGGTGTGATTTCATTTGTAACAGTTGGTTTCATGTTTCCCTGAATCAAAGAATTTGATTTCAAGAGGTTCTGTCAAAATATATCTTTCTCCGAAAAAAGATCAGAGGTAATTAAGAAGAAACAAGATGAATTCTGCAAGAAAGCAGAAATGACAAGAGACCCAAAAGTCAACGTTACTATGAAAAAACAAAAATGCACAATTCTAACATCTGAAAATCAAGCCCAAAAGAGAAACATTAAGAATATTTTTTTCCTAAAAGTGTAATTCATGAAAGGCAGGATATAAGCATATAAATTCCTCTCAAGGTTTAAAAATGTCAAAGAAGAATAGTCATGGTTCCTTTAAATGCAGAAATGTGTCTCATTGACAACAGTAAGTGCTTTTACAAACACTATGCTAAAATAATGAACAGGGTCCTGGATTACTTTAACTGCATCCCTATTATACCACCTCTACACATGTTTTATTAAGAGTAGTTGGTTCTCTTCTTTGATGACATCAGCATACAAGTAATATAATTTCTGCTTAAGGGTACTAATTAAGGAAAGGCTCCAGGACTGGACTCTATAGTGGCAGAATTGTTGCCACTTTTGGTCAAGAAAGTTGAGAAAACTGTCTTGAAGTTTTAAAATTAAGTGTGAAACCCCATACACTGTTCATATGGGTAAAAAGATAAATTTTACCTAATCATAGACAAGGATAAAGCCTATGATGACTCAAGTATCGAGAATTTCAGGACAATAGTCTCGACGATTGTCTTTCATATATTAACAGAAAGAATAGAAAGCTTGGAAAAACAAATGTATACTATTACGTGCCATTATGAATGGTTACCATCATAATCACCATACATAGCTGTCTTCGATGACTTAGAATTGCCAGAATATCTGATTCCTTCCCACTTTAGCAATAATAGAACATGATCTCACATTTGGGCATGTGCCCTGCACTGCTTTAAAAAAATGCAATCTTTACTAGGTTGCTAGACATTGCAAGGCCAATGTTGTTAAGGGACATGGCTTAGGTTACAAATTTTAAAAAACAAGAATTCTTATTTTCTGATGGTCTTAGCATCAGAACTTGCAATTTATACAAAATATTTACTCAGCTTATTTCTAAAATATTATACCAAAATTTAAGTTATACACTATATTACTATTCCTTTTCTCTCAAAATTTACTTTAATTTACATTCCTCTTCAGTGTTGACATAAAATACCTCAGCTTACACAGCAAGGGATATCTCAAGCGAATTACTGGCACCAAATAAGGGTTAGGCAAGATTTAAATTATGTTCGAACCGTTTAAGAGTAGATCAGGAGCTGTTGTTTAATGCCTCAAATTCAGTCACCAAACAAGATGGTATCAGCCTACAATTCATCCCCAGAACAAGAAGTTCACACTGAAAGTAGCTATACAGTTGCAAGCACTAATTGAACCAGCATATTTTTGAAGATAAATATCTGTTCTGTTTTCATGGGGGAAAAGCTTTTAAGGCACAATGATAGTTGCTGGAATCCTACAAGTACTTCCATAGAATCCTGTTAAAGCCTTTGGTGAGGAAACCCTTGCAGAATGGCACTCTAGAGAACCATGGATCTAAGTATTATTATTGAACTGCCCTGTTGATAGGGGACTTTATTGGGTCTTCATCGTGCATGTAGATAGTCAGCTGAGGACTTAATGAAAAAAAAATGATAGGAAAGTGTACTCAAGACTTTTTTGAGATTTTGGAAACAGTGGAAATTTTTTTTCAAAAATTGGTGGTGAAGTTCAGGGAGTTGTTATTGCTCTTTGGGTCTTAGAACATAATTCAGAAATCACTTATAAAAGTGAAAAGAGTCTAAATGCAGTGGATTGGCTGCCAACGGAGAAGGTGGAAGCAATGAAAGCAGCCAAAATCCTTGGTATCATCAATCATCTTTTCTATCATGCTTGAAAAGAGGTAGAAAGTTTGATATCTGAGATGTACATGGCTAAATTTAAGTGGGAATACCTAAAATAATAATAGTAAAATAATAACTCTGGCAGGTGATTGTTGGCACTTCTCTCATGACAAGAAATGGTGGACAAGTTCTAAGAAGAATGCTAACTGGACACATATTCCATCTGATTTTGATTCCTTCCCACTTTAGCAATAATAGGATATGACCTCGCATTTAGACATATGTCCTGCACTGCTTTTAAAAATGCTATCTTTACTAGGTTGCTAGACATTGCAAGGCCAATGTTGTTACGGGACATTGTTTAGGATACAAATTTAAAAAAACAAGAATTCTTATTTTCTGGTGGTCTTAACATCAGAACTTGCAATTTATACAAAATATTTACTCAGCTTATTTCTAAAATATCATACCAAAATTTAAGTAATACACTATATTACTGTTCTTTTCTCTCAAAATTTACTTTACTTTACATTCCTCTTCAGTGTTGACATAATTTCCAGACTGACTTGAAAAAACTTGCCTATTGACAAAAGTGCTGGTAGGTATGCATAATACTACCCAGTTATAAGAGAAAATAAAATAAATTTATGCTAGGTTTGACATTTGTTCAGCCTTGTGCCAAAAGTGAGATTGCTGCTAGGATTGAAGTGGGGATTTTGAGACCTATCAGACGTTATTATTCAGTATACAAACACGAGGAAGTATCTCTTTCCTATTATTTTATAGGGTAGTATCTCCTGTAGTAGTAGCCACTAAATTATTATTTTAAGTGGAGTCTCTAGGATTAGCTCCTGTTAAATTGTGATTTCTTTAAGATTGGCTAAATTCTACTAATTATAATCATTCTTTTCTTATTTTTAGTTTCTTCCTCTCTCATATAAGATCATGTTTCTAACTAACCTGGTAATAAAAAAAAATCTTGTCCATTAACTTCAACATAAAATAATAATTTGAAACCTAAATTCTCAAACAGAAGAATCTTATTATAAGCTCAACAAACTCAAATTTCAAATTATTTTAACTACAGTCCCAATTAAATTACTATTTCTGTTATCTAATTTATCTCTAAATATGGTTTCAAATATAACTAAACTAATAAAAAAATTATTTAACTCTTAAATTAAAATCTAATACTATTCCAAAAAAAAAAAAAAATTGAATCAACAAATCTAAAACAAAATTTAGAGCTAGTGGCTCGCTCCACCTCCTGCTGAAACAGTGCCACAGAGCACTTCATGGAGTTTGCTACTGCTAATTCATGGAGCTGGTAAGCTTCCTGCTTCACTCAACATCTCAATTTCCAATGTTAGGAGAAGTTTCCTTGATTCTCCTCTGCCTCAATTTATTTTAAAATTTCTTAAAAATCTGTTCCTAGATACATTTTTACATTGAAAAATATCTGCTCTAACTAGAAACATAGATAGACAATCAAAGCCACACTAGTTTCCTTCTATTAAAAATTTAGGTAACGATTTAATCGCATACCATTTTATGCTAATTTAATTTAATGTGTCCCATGCAGCATTAAAAACAAAAGTAGTCAAATTTTCTGTTGAAGATTTATCTCAACTCCTAATGACTAAATTTAAAAAAAATCAAAACATAAATTATTAAACAAATAATTATGGTTGAAAGAAATTATGTAGTCTTCCTGCATTTAATTACCATGTTATTCATCTGAATAGTTTATATTTCTTTCATTAGTATTAGTGAATCAAGTAGTTCTAAAAAAATTTTTTTAAATATTCAGCAATCAGTATGACCATGTCAGAGAACTGAAAAAAGCAACCCTCCAATAATTGATCATGCATGTGTATCATCAAAAAAGAAACTAATTATCATTCAAATTTGAGAACATGATTATATTTGTAAATAAAAAAAATAAAGGTTACTTTGAGAATAAGTTCTTGTTAACAAAGAAGCTTAAATATAAATAAATTTATAGTCCGCATGTAGAACAGGTTCACGTTCCTCTAAGGTAGCATAAGGTATTTGTTCAGGTTGCAATCCCGATGCTGTGGATTCAAATCCTGCCCAGGGAAAGCAATAGCTCATTAGATAATAATCTACTATAATTTAAAGCTTGTCCTGAGCCATAGTTGTTTTGAATGGAGTGGAAACCTGTAGATAGCCCCTACTTCCCCCTATTGTTCTAAGTGGTTGAAGAGGAAGCTAACACTAAAAAAACAAGTCCAAACATGCCTGAGCTGTTGCTCATTAAAATTTAACTATTTAAACCTGGGTCAGCCAAATTCAGGACTCCCATAGCTGGATAGTTTCTTACATTTTAGCATGGACCACTTCCTACAGGTATAATTAGTCATAACGTGTCTTTATTCTGTCCTAAATGAAGCTTTTTGCTGAAAAACTAACAACAAGTGGAAATATTAGGATAATTGGAAGAAATAATGGTAATATAATGGCATAATCTTATGCCATAGCACCACTGTTGGCATATGATGACATCAGAAATTGGCTTCCTAATTTTTTTTTCATCATATTCCCCTTGAATTGGTTTTCACTCCTAGTTTTTTTTTCCTTAAGATTTTAGGAAATGTGCTTTCATCAAACAAGGTCAGGTTATAAGCATTGTTGTTTCTTCCAATTTTCTATTTAAAAAAAAAATAGATTTACAGAGCTTTGAATTATAAAAAATAAGTAATCAGGAGTACAATCTAAAAGGTCAAATTTAAAATACAGAAACTTGCTGTAGATTTTGGTGCCAGAGCACTATATGTACATATCATTTCTATGTCAAATCAAAAGGTTATGTATTATTTTATACTTATCTTAATTTAAATTTGATTAGTTTTACTGGACTTAGTAACATATATTTGTATCTTGAGAAATTTATGTTAAAGAAGTAGCAATAGGGAAATTAATATTTGTTTTGTCGATGATGTTTTCTTTTTTGAATATTTATTTTGAGCTACTCCAACTGTATATTTTTTTTACGAAAAGCTTTCCATGAGTATGCCAGAAATCCATAGGTCAATAAAAAGAAGAATAGATTGAAAACTGATGTGAATATTGGACCATTGGTCTATTGTCAAGTTCCTTAACAATTAGGCTTTCTGTACTCTTGGATTAATATCTACTTATAAGTTGAAAATCATCTTGAAACTGAAACACATATTCATCCATTGATGCCCATAAATGGGCTATCACTAATCATTTAGAGTTAGGCTTACAATTTCATGCAATCTCATGAATAATATATAATACATATNTATAATTTACTTTAAAAAAAGAAACAATACATAGTAAAGGGAAAAATATTGAAGTAAAAAAAAAACCCTGGCTTTGTTTGTTGTATACTTATTATGTATTTTACTTTTACTAAGAGTAAAAATGTAAATGAATTAAATTATAGTATGACATCAAATTATTTAATAGTAAAATAATAAGTATATATTTACAATAGCTTTATCGGGATGCAATGCCATTTAATGCTCTACCCCCTCAGTGACAATAATCCCATTGGGCACGAGTTTCTTCTGAGTTCTCAGCACCATGCTGCATATTTCACCCTTATTCCAAATAAAAAGAAAATGTTCCTTAATTTTTTTCGCTAAAAATTTGTAAATGGAAAATTTTAACTTGCAAATTTGTGAACATAATTTGAATTTCTCTATTATTATCCATTCATTTCAAACAGATAATGAAATGAATAAAAAATTAGCAAAAAATGTTGACAGATGCTACATCCATTGTTTTATAATTAATTTCCTTGGCCAAGTCTCCTGCAATGAGGCTAAGAGTGTAGTAAGAAGTTTGAAATGGTAAAGTAAACAGTTATGATATTTTACTAAAATAAAAAGCAAATGTAATCAATAAAAAATAAAATGTTCACTTGCCCCCATTTCTTTCTTTTCAATTTTTTTTCTGACTGTGATAAACCACGAAAAATGTATAGAATAAATATTAAACAATGAATCACTTGGTACTGACTAACATAAAACTCAGTATTTTTAGTAACTTCACTTAGTTTCTGCGATCACAGATCAAAAATATATGTGACACTTCAAAATTTAGGAGCAGGTTTTTTAAATTTCTGTTTCAGTTTCTTCCTTTTTTGTTATTATTATTCGCTCAAGAAGGAAGTTATTTTTATTTTCTTAGTTATATTTTTATTGATTAATGGATATGATTTTTCTAAAGATAAATATATGCGATTAGATTTAAAAATGAATGAAACTGTTTTGGTCATTTACTTCAAGGAACAGTAGATATATACCTTTATAAATTATAATTCTAAGATTAGTTATGATAATTGTTTGTCCTTTATATATATTTCCCTTTTCCTAAAAACATTAAAAGTTACAGGTCACTACAAAAGAGGCTAAAGTAAGCCTATTGTCACATATGTATGAAATGTCTGAGGGAGTAGCTCACTCAACTTGTGAATTAAAGTTCGATACCAGCTAGGATTTTTTTTGATCTGTCATTATTAGTATCTCTTCTCCTCATTGTTTAATAATTGTTTTTGGTTTTTTGGTTTCTTTATTTAACTCAAAATTAAAGTTGTGTCCAATCTTACAATCACTAAATAATATTAGGTGATAGATTTATCCCCATTCCTAAATCGCTTCCAAATTTAACCTAAGGTTAATATTTTATTGTCATGGTTTTTTTACTGGTTGAAATGTTTTTGTATATTTGATTGTATTGCTATAGCTACAGCAAGGCACTGCCCACTCACACACGCACTTACACATACGCATGCACACGCACATTCAGATTTAACTGGTGAAAGTTAATATATTTTTGAACTATAAGTATTTAAAAACTGAATGTATAATCATTCTTAAAGTAGCAGCCAAGAATTAATGTTATTTCTATTATTTCAAATTTTGCTAGCACCTATTTCATATTTTATTATTCCAATGAGATATTAGAAGAAATAAATTTAGGTTTTTTAATTCTAAATTATATTATTGATGTGGGTAAATAAGCATTTTTAATATGGAAAAATATTGAAATTAATTTTATTTCTGGAATTACTGTGTAACTCGGCCATTTTAATAATGAATGTGTTTTAGAGCCTTTTGAAAGTAAGCAAGAAATGTCAAAATACTTGGGGTATTTCAGGAGCTCGAAGCATATTATAATGATTAAAGTAATCTGGTTGGTGGAAGATTTAGTTTTAAATATGTAGCTCAGGTCTTACCATAAATTTGTCTATTGAGCTCCTGAAGAGGCATGACCATAAGACGCAAAAATAGTTGTATTTAAAAGGAAATAATAGAAATAATTTTTGCAATGCTCCTAAATACCATCCCTCCTTCCTCCTTTGGGTCATCTTCAAGCGTTGCTAGTTAGTTTTGATTAGCCAGTTTATTTTGGATGTCATTGGTTTTATTGTTGCGATAAAATTAGTAGGAATTTCTCTGTATATTAATTTTAAATTAAATTTCATGCATATTATTACAGAATTTTAGCTTTTGGTTTTATTTTTTTGTAACTAAAAATCAAAAATCTATCAATAGAAGGAAATATTTAAGCCAAATATTAAGCCAAGAAAAAAAAAAAAATTTCCAAGAATAAAACTTGGTATTATGAAATTGCATTGTTTCTTTCTGTGGTTACAATCAATGAAAAAATAGAAAATTAAAACATAATCTAATTTAGTTTAATAAATAAAAAATTTACAAATACTAATTGACTATTTATATTGACAATTATATAACTAAGGTCTCTTTGAGAAGACTAAGAGAATATCCTTACTTACAATAAGAGAACAAAGAAATAAAGAACACAAAAGAAAATATGCAATAAATTAGTAAATAAAATACAGTATGTTTAAAATTAATTGGATAAATGAAAAAAAAAAAAAAAAAATTAAAATCTAAAGTTCTAGTCTAAAAATAAATAAAAAGTTTTACACTAAAATATTTCACTATATCACAATTATAATTTAAAAAATTATTGGTCAAAAAAATGTTTAAAAAAATCAACAATACTTTATATAAGATTCTTCTTTCTTGATTACAATCATTATCAAAAACAGACTGTGACTCGACAATGAAGAGCTATCTAATCCTCACTACTATAATGGCTTAACTGCTTGTTTAATTAAATTTGAATAAAATAATTTTAATTTAAAATAGCTTTTCCTTATAAAATTGTTTTTAATTATTCTCAATTAATTTTTTTTTCATTCAAAAACAAGAAACATAAAAAATGTATTTAAAACCATAATTTTTAATCAAACAGAAATTATGAAATGCTAAATATCCCACTTTTAATTCAAATCTAAATAATTTTAAACATAAAAACAATTAAATAAAAAATAAAGAGGAATTAATTTAATTAAATTTCCAATATTTGAAATCGTAATTTTAGTTTATCAGACTTTGTGTCAAGGGGAGAAAAAAAAAAATTTTTTTTTGTAGCATCTAGTTTTATTTAAAATTGTAATACATAAACAAATGGCTTCAATGAAGAGAATATTTTTTATTACCTAATTCTAGTTTCTAATTTCTAAATAAGTTAAAAATCAAACAATCAATATTTAAATGAAAATAATTTCTGAATATTCATAAAAATTAAAATCTCCTAATCATGAAATAAATTTAAGTGTAAAATTTATTATTAGTAATTGGCATACATAAGAAGAATTATTATTCATTTTACAAACTATGTTAGTATTGACCTAAAATAACATTAAGGGTACGTTCCTGGAACCACCATTATTTGAATGAATTAAACGTATCTTTATATTGCATTAAAGAAGATTTTAAAAAATCTGGTGCAAGCCGAAGTGAATTTATTCAAATTGTGATGTTTTATCACTTCAATTTCATTTAAGAGTTCACTGAAAGTTGAATTTAACTTTTCACTTCTTGTTGTTGTTGTTTTGTTTTTTTCGTGGATATCACCATGTTAAACTCTCATTAAAGATATCCTTTAATATAATAAAAGGGCAAAAAAAAAAAAAATGTGAGCAGATCCTTAAATATAACAAAACGGCAAAAAAAAAAAAAAAAAGTGAGCAGCAGTGATTTTTTATTATTTGAGAATTGTGCCAAGAGAATGATGAGGGAATCCAATGAGTTTTTTCTTAAAACAACTCTAACCCGTGTCAATTTTACTAATTTTTTAAGTTTTCAGTAATGAATAATTGCATGGATATTTGATGATTTTTGAAACATACATAATTTTGAGATAATTTCAATACATTACTAATTAATCCAAGAACTCAATATCTATTTATCAATTAATATATAATTAAGTTATAAGTATTTTAGATTATTGAAAACTAGCTAATTACTCAGTAGCCTTGGGAAATAATTATTTTCCTCATTGAGTGGAAGTCATATTATTTTAAGGGAGTCGACATCACTTTTTTCTGTGGTTAAAATTTGTTCTTCAAAATTTTCCCTGCAGATTAAAAATGGTCAAAAACCATACTGATCGCATGTTTAAAGCCACCCATTAAAAATAAGCATCTAATAGACTCAATATTATATTAATTACTGGGGAAACTATTTTTCATTTACTAAAAGCTGAGTAGAAACTTTTTCAATTCAATATAATTTAAAATGGGATTTAAATCAACATCAATTATGCAAGATAATTTCCTATTTGGGAGAACCATTCGAGATTCATTAAACACTGTGTGAAACCACACTGTTTTTAATACTAAATTGAAATATTTTAATACTATGATACAAGAATTAGGTCGATTTTATGTAGAAACTCAGTGGGACATGTGTTATTAAAACCATTGAAGTCATCGATGCAAATTTCCAGTAATATTGGAACCTTATTTATAATTTAACAAACGAGTAATTTATAATACTTTCAGGAGATTACAGAACAAACTTTAAAGAGCTGAAAAAGAATAGCTAAATAAATTATTGAGTCAAGTAACAATATATTTTACAAGAACACAAAGTGAAAAGTGACAGTAAAACTGCAAACAGTTTTACAGTGTAAGCAATTTAAATTCGATTCTGAAACAATATTTCATATAATTTAAAAATTAAAATTAATTCAACATTAGAATAATAGAGGAAACTTCTAAAGCAATGAGGGTGGAAGAGGTATGAAAATATGCCAAGGAAAAGTTTCAGAGTAGTTATTTGAAAGTTGCTAACACTTACACAAAGAGATAAAAAAAGAATCAATTGAATTAGAAATCCTTTTTTTAATTTAAAATGGTAAGAACGAAGTTAAAATGAGAGAGAATTCACCTTATAAATTAAAGGTAGCTGACAATACCTGTAGGATTATTTTAATTTTGTTGACAATGCGGTAAAACTTATCAGAAGGTTATGTAAAGTATACAAAGAGGTAGCATCTTCAATTGTACTCAATTGACCCTCGAAACCTGAAGAGACGAGATAAAAACCTAAGTGTAGTAGATGCTTGTGACCTACACTATTTTCCCAACTTTTACTTGGTTAAATCCCAAGGAGTACATTTTAGTACATTTTTGTGGAGGGATGCAGCTATTCAGGTTGTTCTCATGATTCATTTTTTTAAAGATATTACCTACTGAACTGAAAAATGACATCATTAAAATTTATAAATTTATGAATATGGTTGGCTGCCAAGGCAAAGCCAAAGTTTTCGTTATTAAATATTGCTTTTAAGCGCAAAAATATTTTTATTTATTTATTTATTATTTATTAAGGGATACAAAAACTGTTAAACCTGAGCTGAGCGCTTTCGTGACTCAATGTCTCATCTTTATTTCTCGCATTGAATTTCAAAAGCGCTTGCCTTTATTAAATAAATAAATAGCATCATTTCGAGAGAAATATAACATTTTTTTATCCCTTGTAATTTGTAACATTTATTTCCTATTTAATTTTTATGAAAAAACTTTAGTTTGGAAATATTTAAGAAGAACTATGAGTTTTGATTGGGATCAATTATTTTAAAAATATAGAAACCTTATTCAATATTTAGGCTTTCTATTGTTAACAAATAAATGAATGAAGAAATAATTTGAAATGGTGAGGTTTACAGGAAGACCATTATGATAACCGGAATATTTTCAGTACTAAGTGTGCTATAAAAACAACAGATTTAATTTCCAAAATTTAATATTCTTATTAAACTTGGTCTACAAGATTTTTAACTTTTACATAAAAATTACTTATTGACAAGATATTTAAGAGTATCTAACTATGTTATTTTAACTATGTTAACTATGAAGATGGTGTGCTTTCTACATTCTTCTCTCCCGAAAAGTAAATAAATGTTATTTGGGATTTATTCGGCTTATGAGGTACCACCAGAAAGTGAAGTTTATAAGGATTCCTAAGGCTTTTTCCCCTCTCCGAACCATTAGGGGTATAGAGGTAATGTTTCTGAACAGTGAGTGTACTGACGGTTACGTGTTTCAGACCGTGTGTAAAGATCAATTCTTTGGCCCCACGTGATTGATGTTCATTCATTAAATGAATAATTTCACTACATTCTTTTGTAAGGTTGCTGGAATGTTGTGCAAATAAAGTGTATTTCAATTAATTACATACAGTTTTGATGCTTATTATTTTACTTGCCTTCTGGGTGACATTCCTCACTTCTATCACCAACAACCATACGCCTCTTTTAGTGTGAATTTGAGCCAATGCCAATTGAAGGTAGATTCCAATAAAAGGGGAGTTAAAATTTTAAATCCTCCATAAATACTCAATCATTGGTCAAGAATTACTTATCTATGTCTTCGGCTCTCTTAGTTTTCATCGTGTCTACTGTTTATTACTGAAATAATTGAAGAAGATTATTTAAACTGTTTTTGCACTCTGATTCTGGTAGGCATAATTTCTTCTATATCAAAGATTTTTAAAATAATAAAGTAAACGCTTGTTACGTTTTTATTTTTATTTCAGATTTCCGTTCAACCCCAATTTTAATCGGCTGAGTTCATCTCTGAAAGCTTAAACTACATTTCTTATTCAAATGAATATACAAAAAAAAAAAAAAGCCTATATATACATAAAAAAATGTAGTAATAGATTAGACTATTAAATGCAAATTTAAAGCCAAAATAAAAAGGGATTGGAGAAAGTTGGAGACCATTCATTAAGGTGAAACGGATCAACTTTCATCCAGGGAGGTATTTTCTAGGGTACTGTAATCGCTGCGGTCGGCGAACCGATCTGTCGTAAAGACCACTAAGTTAGATTGGCTTCAACGAAGTGAGTAGCTAGCACACCTGAGGTCGGCATGCTGACTGACGTCACGGATTATTGGCCGGCGGGAATTGACGACTCTAAACTCCTTCACTATTCATCAGTTACTCCTTGTTTTGAGATCCGAACTCTAACCCCTTCCACCCAGCTTTCAGCTCTATATTTATTCCTGTTGTCATTATTAATTTGTATATTGTCATTCTCTAAGATCCTGTAATATTTTCGTTACAATGATAACTTTCTTAAAATTGGAAAGTTCGTCAATCAGAAGCAGCATACATTTTGTAGATTTACTATACTTCATAATAGATGGGTATCAGTAGGATATTGATTTGATCTTAAGCCTGTAAAGGACAGAAAAGAAAATTTTTATGCTGTTGTCTTCGGCCACTCCTGAGGAGGAAGAACAGGTTATAGAAAGCTCTCTGAACTTCAAATGTGTTTATAGTTAAGCGCCATTTGGAATAATTTTCCAGCAAATAATATTTAAAATGTGAAATTACTTTATTCCCCTCTTGCGTTGTATATGTTTCTATATAACACTTATAATAACGAAGATATTGAAGATTCAATTTGATTTTTCTTTAAGTCTCTTCCCGATTTTAACCCAAAGCAAATCAAATATTTAAAAAAAAAATTCTGATGTTTCACTTGCATTTGAAAATAAGAACAATAATGCAACCAGCTTAGTTAAAAGCAATTGCTGACGACTTAATGAAATAAATAAATGACTCTGCTACTTTGCAGCACAGTAAGAGAGTGTGGAGTGAGAGTAGTAAAATCGATAAAAAAAATTGTCATTGCTCTATAGTAGTCATGAATACTGGCCAAAGAGGTACTGCGTTTTGTATTGATAAGAGAAGAAATAAAATCTAACCCACTTTTGTACGAACAAGCGATCGTCTCAAAATAAGACCGAAGGGCACATTCAGAAAACAAATTATTCTTTAACAATTTTTAGTGCAAGGGAACAGAATAAAAAATCTAACTGTCCCAGCCAGGACTCGAACCTGGATCTTCTGCTATCCAGGCTGGTGCATTTACCATTTATGCTACCAGGATAAGTCTGATAAGTTATTAAATTCCCCGCACTAGTGCCGAGAGTCTGTTCTGTTCCCTTGCACTAAAGATCGTTAAAATTTACGTGGGATTAAATACCACAAAAAAAAAAAAAAATTGTAAACCTTATTTTTCCTTAGACCTTGGTGGTCTGTATTGAACATAAGTATTCCAATAAGGATAATTATATATTTATCGAGCAATATTACGATGGAGATGATGATCCAATATGCATTAACAATTTTCTCCTCACAGGGCAGTGGTAATGTGTAGCTTTAGCCATGGGGCATGACCAGACCATGAGTGCATTGGGAGAATTTTTGCCNGCAAACCATCTTCTGTTGGCGAGCGCTTTCGGACATTGTCCATCTTCATGGCCAAATACTTGTGTTCACTGTCACTGTCTGTATTCAACTCCTCAACCTCGAGTTGAATACAGACAGTGACAGTGAACACAAGTATTTGGCCATGAAGATGGACAATGTCCGAAAGCGCTCGCCAACAGAAGATGATTTGCAGAAACTAATCAAGACGCATTACAGAAGGTATGATAGTTCTATATTCATTGGTAGTGACAATAACCCTTTAGATTATTTACTGGGAAAAATGTTTGACAGGTTTATTGAGAAGGAGGGCTCAATAAATCTGTCAAACATTTTTACTAAATACTTCAAGTGTTAGGCGGACCATCTTATTTCTTAAATATAAAAATCTAATAAAATATTTAGGCTTTCCAATGAAAAACTTTAAATAATTTATTTATTATTTTATTTATTTGGAGGAAAGAGAAAGTGTTTAGAGCATGCCAAAAATGTATAGTCGCATTATCTTCTTAATTATTTGAGTTAGGAAAAAGTTTCTAGATCTTAATCGGTGTATAATGTTTTCGTAACATTTTTACTTGAAATACTTTTCAAGTAAGATATGTAGGAATCTTATTTCGATGGCTGAGGACTTCCCCCACTCTTCCGTCTCTGTCAGATTAAAGCGAAAGTTTAAGTTGCCTTACCTTTTATGCTCATCCATTTTGTTCATTATTTATACCCATCTTTAATGTGAAAAACATGGAAATTCAGGCATAATGGAGCTGCTGATTGAAAGAATTTTTCAGTTTGGTCTATTCAACCCCCTCCCCCCTCATCGTCTATTTGAAGCTTTTAACAAACTCATCCAATGGTTTACAACAATAACACACACACACACACACACACACACACTTTATTTATTTATTTGTTTGAAAAATTGTGAACGCAAGAGCGCTCACAAGCCAGTAGTAGTCAGTCACGCAGGGGCTGAATTAAGTTAGCAAATTTTCCCATTTTTCATTAAAGATGGAGTAGATAAAGAGTAATTTGATCATGAAAACCTCAGAGAGAAAATTTTAAACAGAGAGTGTTCTATGCTATTCTTCGTAAAGCTATATTACAACGAAGTAGTTGTGATTAGATTAGTTTTTGGGTTTGGACCTCTATGTCTAACTCCCTCTCACCCAATAGAAAATGTCTGCGAAAAATGCACTTTTTCAACGGTTCGCAATATAAAACCTATATAACACAGTTCATTAATATATTTTAAAAGTAAGAGGGTTCACTCAATCCTCGAGGTTAAAATCTTAAATAATATTCTTAATATGCATTTTCATAAGATAAATGTTTGAAAATTGCATATTCCTCATATTATGTTCAACAATTTTTTTCGTAACTTAAACAATAACGAAAATATTGATAATAATAGTTTGGTCCCTCTTTCATCCTCAATCATTTTTGCTACTAATGTACCCCACCAGTTATTAAAAAAAGCTGTATGCTGTTTTTTTTTTATTGTACATGCTGNTTAAAAGAAATTTTAAATATTTAACATTTTACATTTAGTCAAATTAGCTAAAAATCAGCCAATAAATTAACCAAAAATCAGTCAATAAATAACAATAACAACAAAACTACTATTAAATTCTATTATTGGTGAAATAAATAAATTATATGTATGTCACAAGCATTAAATTAAAACGTACAATTCACAATAAAATATGTCACAAAATTAAATTATAAAATTATCATTTAAATTGATGCTTTTATACCTTCCTTAATCCGTCTTCATTCGTTTCTTATGTTCTGTTGGCGAGCGCTTTCGGAAATGATCCATCTTCGTTGCCGAATACGTGTGTTCTCTATCACTGTTTGTATTCAACTGCGCGAAAGCGCTTGCCAACAGAACATAAGTAACCTAAGAAGACGGATTACGGAAGGTATGATGGTACTATATTCATTGTTAGTAATAACCCTTTAGATTATTTATCTAATTTAATGTTTTTTGACACTATTCCTTATCAGAGGAAATAATCGCCTTTTCTAAAGATTCTCTGAGCGTTGACCAGGAAAAAAACTGTTCTATGATCGATTTTTTGCTACTAAGTGATGTCGCGAGATGAATTGAATCGCTTCCTCGATTTTTGAAATAAATAATCGACTGTACAACAATCGGCTGGCCTAGAAAAGGTTCACCATTTACATCAAAACCGTATCCCCTCCTCCAAAAAAAAAACAACAAAAAAAACTAATTTTGTTGGCTGGCGTACACTTTCCACCACATAATTTTTAATGGTGAAACTATGCTGCATTTTTCTCTTTTCGTTAGTTAAAAAAAACTATACGCGAAGAAAATTATCTCGGATAATTCCCATTTTGAAACTCAAGAACTGTTAACTTAGTAGATGAATAGACTAATATTGTAAATAGAATATTCTCTGTACTTTGACCTTTAAAGTTTTCTCTGTTAATGTTTGACCTGTCAAGCGTCTTCATAGAATAATTACAAAAGATAAGGGATAAGTCACTTATTGAGATAAACTAAATGACCTTACCCCAACTACATGTAATTTTGAACAGATCACACCTTAACTTAACCATCATATACAGAATCGGTGAAGATCTTTTCAAATTTTGTTAAATCGATTCATAATACGATGTGAATAACATGATTCACTAACGGGAAATCTGTTAAAAGTAATTCCAGATTTCAGAAATTCCTCATATCCTCTCCAATGAATCCTTTAGAGAAAAAGCCTTGGATGTTCTGGGATCTCAGAAAGTGAGACCCTGCCAAGGAGATCTAGATAACTCTGCGACAACGAGGTTTCAGATCATTGTGACGCCTTCATAGGAAGTCTAGACAATCTCGATGCTACACTTCCCCTGTTTCCTACCCGTCTCTCAGGCCAGTGAACCTATACAGCCCAAGGATAACACGTCTCTATTCTTCTCTCAAGTCCTTGGAAAAAAATATTGTCTTCAGTGAAAAGTTAGTCTAGCCAGAACTTAATAAATTAACTGAATATCTTTGAATTAACTAAGTATTTATTTAACTTTACACTTACATATTACTTTACCAGGTTATCGCCCTCCATTATCTAATATTCCCTTTAAAATAACAGACCGAAAATAAATAATAAATTATGTTGCGGATCTTATATTTTAGTAATTAAATATATTTTTACTTTAAAAATTTGTGGGATACATTGGACACCGTATTTTTTTCTCTACAACTACATAATAAATAGGAAAATAAATTGATTTTGAACGATTATTTCGAAACTTACAATAACCTATAGTCAGCACTACAGGCGGATTTCCCGTAAGTTATTCACGTTGGCGGCAGGACATGAGTGATAAAAATTTTGTTGATCCTGCTGGAATCTTAAAATGTGGTTCGCGCCCTTGTGTTTAACTAAAATCAGTACTTAATCTTATTTTTGCTGATAATCTATTAACGGACTAATGCAATTGCCGTTGGATTAATTCTTTAGCAGCAGAAATTGGTATAGGGGGAGTTGAGATTAAATGTAAAAGCAAATTAAAAAATGGTCAATATCATGTTTGCAGTTGGTAATAAGACACAAATTTATAGCATAAAATATGTGTGTGTGTTTGACTTAGTAAAGAAACCAAATTCCATTTGGGGATTAATTTTATTACCCATTAGATGAGTTCGATGAAGGCTAAAATTGGTTGATGCGAGGTGAGTGTTCAGAAGAAAGACAAATATATAAATTTTTTATATTAGATGATTTTAGTTGGGGTTGTAGAAATACAATGTCATGAGAATACTATATTAATATAGAATAACAATATATAATACAGAATTACCATAATGTAATGTGATATCAAAAGTATGAATGTAGAAAGGTATGTAATAGAATTTAAAAAACATGCAGACAGCAACTTATTAAAAAAATAATTGAATAACATTAAAAGAGTAATTTACCACACCTGCCTATCATGAAGACGAGAGTCCAAAATTGGACGTCCCTAAGTTCAAATTTCCATGTCTAAGACAAAATATAATTTTTCTGAAAAACATCGTGGGTGGTGGGAGGGTGGGGGGAAAGTTAAGAGGCGGAAGGTAAAAAGGGAGAGCGGCCTGTTTTAAAAGATGGCAATAAACTGGACAAAGGAAAAAAGGAAAGGTATTATTGGGAATAGGTAACTTTGGAACTGGGAAAAATATCATACCTTTTGTAATGCGTCTTCATTGGTTTCTGCAAACCATCTTCTGTTGGCGAGCGCTTTCGGACATTGTCCATCTTCATGGCCGAATACTTGTGTTCACTGTCACTGTCTGTATTCAACTCCTCAACCTCGAGTTGAATACAGACAGTGACAGTGAACACAAGTATTTGGCCATGAAGATGGACAATGTCCGAAAGCGCTCGCCAACAGAAGATGATTTGCAGAAACTAATCAAGACGCATTACAGAAGGTATGATAGTTCTATATTCATTGGTAGTGACAATAACCCTTTAGATTATTTACTGGGAAAAATGTTTGACAGGTTTATTGAGAAGGAGGGCTCAATAAATCTGTCAAACATTTTTACTAAATACTTCAAGTGTTAGGCGGACCATCTTATTTCTTAAATATAAAAATCTAATAAAATATTTAGGCTTTCCAATAAAAAACTTTAAATAATTTATTTATTATTTTATTTATTTGGAGGAAAGAGAAAGTGTTTAGAGCATGCCAAAAATGTATAGTCGCATTATCTTCTTAATTATTTGAGTTAGGAAAAAGTTTCTAGATCTTAATCGGTGTATAATGTTTTCGTAACATTTTTACTTGAAATACTTTTCAAGTAAGATATGTAGGAATCTTATTTCGATGGCTGAGGACTTCCCCCACTCTTCCGTCTCTGTCAGATTAAAGCGAAAGTTTAAGTTGCCTTACCTTTTATGCTCATCCATTTTGTTCATTATTTATACCCATCTTTAATGTGAAAAACATGGAAATTCAGGCATAATGGAGCTGCGGATTGAAAGAATTTTTCAGTTTGGTCTATTCAACCCCCTCCCCCCTCATCGTCTATTTGAAGCTTTTAACAAACTCATCCAATGGTTTACAACAATAACACACACACACACAAACTTTATTTATTTATTTGTTTGAAAAATTGTGAACGCAAGAGCGCTCACAAGCCAGTAGTAGTCAGTCACGCAGGGGCTGAATTAAGTTAGCAAATTTTCCCATTTTTCATTAAAGATGGAGTAGATAAAAAGTAATTTGATCATGAAAACCTCAGAGAGAAAATTTTAAACAGAGAGTGTTCTATGCTATTCTTCGTAAAGCTATATTACAACGAAGTAGTTGTGATTAGATTAGTTTTTGGGTTTGGACCTCTATGTCTAACTCCCTCTCACCCAATAGAAAATGTCTGCGAAAAATGCACTTTTTCAACGGTTCGCAATATAAAACCTATATAACACAGTTCATTAATATATTTTAAAAGTAAGAGGGTTCACTCAATCCTCGAGGTTAAAATCTTAAATAATATTCTTAATATGCATTTTTCATAAGATAAATGTTTGAAAATTGCATATTCCTCATATTATGTTCAACAATTTTTTTCGTAACTTAAACAATAACGAAAATATTGATAATAATAGTTTGGTCCCTCTTTCATCCTCAATCATTTTTGCTACTAATGTACCC